>CAEMYA010000212.1:371760-390883 GCA_903131615.1 Diplodus sargus
TGTATATATATATATATACACTTTGGGATTAAAGTTGTAATCTTAAAATCTGACTTTTACTAAATTTATGTTGTGTTTCACTATATTCTTCCTTTAAGGATTCTGAGTTTGTCTGTTTTCCACATGGCACAGTTTCTTCGTGTCAAGCAAGTT
The DNA here is from genome assembly GCA_903131615.1 of Diplodus sargus. Taxonomy (NCBI): domain Eukaryota; kingdom Metazoa; phylum Chordata; class Actinopteri; order Spariformes; family Sparidae; genus Diplodus; species Diplodus sargus. Next base: position 371,914 of record CAEMYA010000212.1, read on the forward strand.
TTGAACCAAAGAGAATACAAACTAGTGCAATTAACAACACATCACAGGTGAGTCCGACGGCCTGGAGCCAATGCTGTTCTGTTTCTGTTATGGTGTGATATAGCAACCGCTGGAGCGTATCCAGCATGTGCTGTGTGTCCCATGACAGCTGCTGAGCACAGATAAATATGTGTGTGGTCACAAAGCCCGACTTTGATCTGATGCTTTCATCCCTTTGAATAAGCCACCCAGACATGTGTTGTGCACAGGGAGGAACCCTGGATGTCTGGATGGCGTGGGATGATCAATGCGTGTCAATATCGAACTTTCTGCATGAGCCATTTTTCCATTTAATAAAGCCCTGTGGAATGGAAGTTGTTGGTCTTTTTTTGCATTGTAGTGGAGCTCTGGATCCAGTGGCCCCGATACAACAGTAAATGCAGCCAATGAAGATAATTACAAATCTGTGTTTTTATTGCAGGTACTACCGATACATTACCACTAGCCTTTACTTACTGCTTTGAATGTCTTCTCATTCGTTAACTTGCTCCTTTTTTTGTGAGTGAAAAAACCTAACTTTCCATTGTAGGCCGTGTCAAAGGCAGTTCACCGACATCAAAGTTCCCTGCAGTTGCTGGTGGAGGCTGGTGCAGATAGTAGATCACAGCCCACCCCCAGCCGTGAGTCTGTGTTTGTTTATGTGTGCATGCAAATGTACTTTGCCTCAGGCGCGTTCGATTATATGAGCAGAAAAACGTGACTGTGCTTACCCATAAAAAAAGACGGACCACGCTGTGACATATCCATCTCTCCATCAGTTAACCATAAAGCAAACATCTTGTTATTGAAGATAGAGACACGATGGTGAGAGGTAGGAAACTGTACTGAGCGCTGTGAATCATCCCAGCAGTTCATTGCCACTTCATGCTGATTGAAACAGCAAAGAAAGACTCAAACTGAATGCAAAAAAAAAAATCCCTTCCTTTGTCATCATCAATTACCAATATCTATTCACATTTGCCCTTATTACGGAGATGCAGGCTTTTTATTATGTATGTACACATTATCCTCAGATCAATGCATGCATGAATTATGCGCGTGGCTTGTGGTTATTCTTTTCACTCTGTGTCTGCAAGAGTGAGAAGTGTGTGGTGCAGGAAACCTCACTTTTCTTACTTTTTTTTAAGGAAATGAATGGTGGATGAACAGCTCTGAGGCTCTTATCAGTCCTTCCATAGTAATAAGGTTTGGCACACTCTGTAAGAGGACGTGGAACACAACCTTGTCTATCTAAAAGAGTCATGTAATTTCTTTTGGAGTCATCTTCTTTTGGAAAGTGTTCATTTTCTTTGTTCTGCCGTTTACCATGTGGGGACTCATAGCTACATTATTGGAATAGGCAAAATTCAAAGAACAGCTCCCAGGGTGCTAATTGTTTCTCAACCAAATCATGGCAGATAATGTTACCATCCAAAACCATTTTAATGAAATGTACAATATTTTAATTTGAATGAAAATGCACAGATATTCTCCAATGGGTTTTTTTTTTTATATATATATATATAAAAAATACAAATGTTCTTCCACACAGACGTACATAACACCAATATTTTACAGGTCCATCTTCAAAAGAATGGCGACTTTTTTATAATCAGCTCACTTTACATTGTAGCAAATGCGCAGGAGAGGTTGCCTTTAAGTTTTAAATACTTGTAAATAGACTTTCAAAGAGACAGAAATGCAGTTAAGCAAAACTGATTTGCAACAAAAACAAAGCTATATTTTACAGTATGAAATCACTGCAGACAAAATTAGGACATTCATGCAAAAGCTATCAAAAGTCTCCAGCTAGCAGACCTAACACATCGCAAATAAGGCAAATACCAGTCTGATCAGCAGCAAAGGAAATGTGTACAAATGTATGACATTTTTTCCAGTAAGGTATCAAGTCATCGGTGTCCATGCTCAGTTCAGCTAAGAATCCAGAGCCACAAATCAGAAAAGTTCAAGTAGTGGCAAGTAAATATATAGTCCAATTTTTGACAAAACATGGTTAATTAGGAGGTCCTTGTATCACAAATGATGGTGCTTTAGTTGTGATAGGAAAAGTGTGTTTAAGAGTCATCATCAGTTTTTATGACATGGAAGAGGGTGACATTAAATATTACCTGGTGTCCGTTATTCCAGGCGTACAGTGCTCTCTCTCTGGCGTTGTAGTCAAGCATGGAGATGTGAAAGTACTGGTTGTGAAAAGGAATGTCTATGTATTCGTAAGTTGAAGTCTTCGTGGAGTAAGCGTAGTAAACTTTTGCTCCGGACAGGTGAGAGTTGGTGATGTAGAGCGTCCCGCAGATCATGAAGGATTCGCCTGCATTCCTTTTGGAGTACTCAGTGTTCCAAGTCTTCAGGACCTGCAGGGTGTCAGGGTCGATCTGGGAGATGACAACATTTCCAGCATTTTGATTGGTCGCGTACACGACCCACATTCCCAGCTCGTCAGCCATGACGTCGATGTCGGAGTATCCCCCCCATGTGTACGGGTACATGTTGTGGAAGCCGGCGAACTCCAAAGCACGCTGGGCCAGCACACTGCCTGTCTCGAAGCTGTACTTGACAATAATGTTGCTTTGGTACTTGTTGTAGTAAAGCGATCCATTGTAGACCATGTGATTGGTTCCTTCCCATTTGAATGGGAGGCTGTAGGTTCGGGAAACCACTCCTGTCACAAAGTCATCCGTTGTCTTGTACTCCCGCACAATTTTGCTGTTGGTGTAACTGTCCATATACCAGACCTACAGCAGAGAGGACGGAGAGAAATGGTAGTGAGAGTAAGCTGACATGGCATAGCCAGATAAACACATGTCAACCTTCAAAAATAACCTATATCTAATCTATAAAATTCTAAAGTTCCATTCATGACATCACAAATATTCTGAAAGCCAATCCTGATCCAGTATTCAGCATTTGCAAGTGTGAAAGTGAGAAATATGAGGGGAGGTGAAGCCGTGGCAAGTGCAGAAACCCCGTCGATGAAACCTAGATACTGGTGGTGGAGATGGGATGAAGATGAATGGCTGAAGATCTGGATGTGATGAGACGGACTCTGGAGTGGAGGAGGGTCGCTGACAACAGCAGAGAACAGAACAGATTTATGGTTCGACGGCAGCAACATGGTCGACTGATTTAGGTCATGGCAATAGCTGGTTGTATTCGCTGAAAATACTGGAATAGTCTGGAAAGAGTGAAAGCAACGGAAAATTGTGACTGAGTGAGCAGCCAAGAAGAAAGTCCTTCCTGACTTAACTTACCAAGGGCTTCATTTTAAAAAAAATATTTTTTTTGCAAAACCATGTCAGACACACAAGTAGTTTTTTATGTATGTGTGAAAAGACACTCTACTAATTTTACCCATTTTGAGTGTGTGTATAAAGCCTTTTGTGGCTCCAGAGGAAGCTGTTGGCAATCCATGTAACTCACTGCCAAGTTGCATTGTGGCTAAGGTTGAGGGCAAGTTCTGAAAAGGAAGAAGAATGTATGGAATAAAAGAGGCAATATCTCTGGTTCTGCAAAATCCGGTGCCTGTATTACCCATAATGGAACTTACCAACTGAGTCACATCACTAGAGGCAGTTTTATGCATCAGATTATATTCAGCTTCCTCTGGAGCCACACAAGGCTTCATACTTTTTTTCAGCGCAGTAGTACTCAGAGACCTGTGAGCACACTTTAATGTGTAAAATTAGTGGCATTACCCTTTAATAGATACGTGGAGGGAATCTTTGAATAATTGACACGATTCTACGAAGAAAAGAAACACTGTTTAAAATATAAAAACTGGAAAACATCTACTCCCCATTCGCACAGCTAAAATCAAACCTCCCTCCTTAATAACAGTCCCATGTTCAGCTGCCGACTCTTTAAACACAACACGGATATGATACCGTACACACAGCACAGCCCCTGGAAAGCACTTCCCCGCTTTTATAACTCACCCTGTTGTTTCTGGTTGATGCTAGAGGATCAGTCATCCATGCCCCAAACCGGGTTCCAGATGTCTTTATTGTAGCAGGTCCAGTGATTTTCATTAATTTCCCACATGCTGTTAATAAAGAAATGCAGCGATAAGATGTGCTGTGGTGGTTTTTGTCTCTAACTAGATTTCTCAAGCCAATTTCATGCCTGTGCCACCAGAGAGTGTGCCCTCTGTGCATACTAAGATAGCGCTGGCAGCGAGCTGCTTTATTTAACTTGAAGCGTAATGGTGCAACTGCTGTTTGTGGCAAGGCAACTGGGCTTTCTCATGCCTATCACAATGAACGTGTTTTTCCTTAATTTTGTTTAATGTGTGGTCTTATTTATCCGCTGTAAAGAAAATAACCGTGCAGGGAACACGCTTGATAAATGTTCAGCTGACAAATTAATATTCTAAATACTGTACTTTACTGCAGAATTAGTGGAGGCTGTGGTTGTAGATATTAGGTCCACAAACAGCCCCCTCTCTGCCCATTACGAGGAAACTGGTTACTGTACGCTGCTTTCAGAAGCCTTCTTTGAAAGATTGTGTTCTTTGTACAACGTTGCAATGTTTAAAAGACCAAAGTCTGTAAATACACCACACAGTCCTCAAGAAGGAAAACAAATCACTTATTTTCTTCACTGGCATGAGATTGAGGTGAAAACACTTTTTTTTTCTAAAGGAAACAAATTTTAGTGTGGGATGTAAGAGAAGAACAACAAAGAAAAGCATCACAACAGCTGAGAGCAGGCTTCAAAAGTAACCTGCTTCACATAGGAGCCTTTTAATGAACACACTTCAACTAAATTACCACAAGGAACTCAGGCTATACGGTGTTTAAATCTACATTTTCCTCCATGATTTGGTAAAAAGCCCTTGCTATGACAATTTAAGACATCATGCAAGTACTATAACGCAGTGCCACTTGTGCTAGCACCACTGCAAGTACCACTGTCAGCGCTCTCTCTGACAAGACAGTGGGAAAGAGTGTATGTTCAAATATGCATCGACCACTCACTCAGTTTGCCCATACAGCTGCGCAGCCTGTTGTCCAGCCGCAGAACTCGCTGATAGAGCTCATCGTAGTCATAGGCCCCGAGCTCCTCCTGGATGCCGGTCAGCACTGCCGACAGGTTCCTTATTTCCTCCTTGAACTGCGAGATGAGCGCGGCGTCCATCTTGTACTGCTCCAGCACAGGGATCAGCGGCTTCAGCTCGTCCATCTTGTCCTTAAGCTCCTGCAGAAGTGACAGCGAGCGGCGGCAGAAATGGAAAACAGAGAGAGGTGGAGGATTGTAGGTTGGTGCGGGTGGTCAGGGACAAAGAAAATTATATATATATATTATGTATATATGTCCTTGTTGCTCCATGCTAACATGCATAGCATATGCAGTCCCGTACCAGTGTTATTCGTCAAGAAAATGAAGACTGACCTTCTATAGTATCTGCGGTGTGAAAACGAAATGGAGCGAGCAGCCGACCATGAAGCAACAAATCACTCATCCATTCATCGTCACGATTTAAAAACCCTTTCAGCTTGTAAGAAACCACATATTTACCCACAGGATATCTACCAGGGTCAGCTTAAAAGGGGGCAACCTTCCTTCAGATTTGTTAGTAGCTATCCTTTTTTTTTTGTCCTTGTCCTTGCCAGTGGTCGCTCCACGCAGTTATTTTCCCAGCTCATTCAGAGACTTTGCAACTTGCCACACCAGAGATATTCGCACTCCCATACCAGCTGTACAGTGTAATCCACACAGGCCAACAGCAGCTGCACAACGGCCTCATAAACACCCAAACATGTAAGTGCTTTCTGAATTAGAGAGCCTTTGAATATTTTTGTGTACGCTGCAAAGAATGTCTGTTGGCTTTCCTGCTCTTGGTCTGGCTTCTCTAAAAGATTCGCTACCACATGAAAGGAAAGATACCCACTTACAGGTCGGATACGGCTCAGCGAATGTGGGGGAGCACCTCCACATTCGCTGGAAAAATTCTCACTGCAGTATTGGTCCTAAAATAATTCAGTACCTTTTGAGTTGCTGTGTAATAGTAGAGGAAGACTGTGTTGGGTAGTTATCAGCTATTTTTAAAAAAAACAGCGAAAGTCCGACAAGAATATTGTTTACTCCTCTCAGTTCAGTCCAGTAAATATGAAGCTTTCGCCAGTTAGCTTAGTTTTGCATTAAGACGAGAAACAGGGAAGCAGCTAGCCTGGCTCGCCGGGCCAAATGCAACCAGATCCACTCATCAGCATGTCTGAAGATGCCAAATTAACATGTTTGTATCCCATTTGCTTGAGAGCAAAGTGTAACAAGTTGCAGCTTAAGGGGGGACCTGAAGTCTCATGTCGATGACCTAACTGAAGCTGCTCTTGCATAAAGCCAGTCTGGCAGTTTCCACTGTCTGATCATTCTTGAAGAACTCCCGCCAACGCAGTGTTTTGTGAACTGAATGTCATGAATTATTCTTAATCTTGCCAGGATATCTGGCTTGCAGAATGAAAGTGAATTGATTTTTCTGGGTTTGAATCTGACCCTGGGCCCTCTTTTCCCAGTGTTTGTCTAGCTCCCCGCTTCGAATTAAAATGAAATGTAACATAGTGCACAAATGCAAGGTCTTTAACAAAAAAAAAAAGCCCTACACAATAACCTAAGCTTGTCGTGTAAATATCACTGGAGAAATCAATGTTGCATAGGAACATTTACGGTATGTATATAAAAAAAAACAACTAAATAGCAAAGATTGATTGAACATTCGATTAAACCAGCCTATGATTAAACGAGGCCGTGGATTACCTGGAAGTTTCTGGCCATGATGGATTTCCTGTCATCTTCAATCTGTCTGAACTTGGTTTTCAGGCCCTTCATCTGGTTTTCCATCTTCATGACATATTGGAAATCCCTCTGAGTCCGCAGGTTCAGCACCTCAATGGACTGAGACATGTTCTGCACCTGGAATAATACAAGCCATAATACATAACCAGACAAAACAGGGTTACCATCCACAGAGAGGGCATTACGTAGCATAGAATAAGATAGTGCAGGATAGTATAGTCAACGCTACAATAGATAATGCCTGTCTTTCTCTCCTCCTTTCCTTTCACTGGGACTAATTGAAAGGCACTTTGATGGGCTGTCCCTGGTGGGCCCCGTGTGGGCTTGAACGCAAACAGGCAATTGCTGAGAAAGAACAAACGTGGCAAAGCCGAGCAGCAGAGCACCTGTGTTAGAGGTACATGATAAAACGTCTAGTATTAGGAGTACTACACTCCTCAAAAGGACAGTAAAGCGATTTGTTCCCTCATCGCTCTCATCTTAAACAGGGCCGTGTGTTAGTCTCTGTGTGTGTGTGTTTGTGTGTGTGTGTTTGTGTGTGTGTGTGCACGCACTGGGGAGGTAAATATCGCCCTATTACATTTGCGTACCTTCTCTAGGAGCTGGCGGAGCTGTCTGCTCTTGGCATCTCTGGAGCACAGGCTCTGTTCTGGTGCCACCACTGTGCAGATACAGCGCCCATCAGCATCCTGGGCCGAGCTGTACACCTGCCAGCCCTCCTTTGGGCCGATAGTCTGCAAGTGCAAACGAATACATGTAAACATTAAAGTTATTGATTTTTGTACGTATGTAAGACTGGTTCTCTTTGGCGAGCTGCTAGCCAAGAAGTAACGCAGCGACAAAGACATGCTGCTATAGATGAGTTTCATTTGAACACACCTGCTATAACTCTGCTGTACACTCTTCACTCTTCATATCAGTGAGACCACTTTTGCATCAAAATGCATGTTTTTTTTTTAAAGTGGCTCAACCTGCTGATAAAATTCCCCATTGGCAGGACACTAGTTCGCCTCCCTGTTTCTTTTTTTTTTGTGAATCACATTCGTCATCACAAATCCACCAGAAAAACAGGGCACAGCAGAAAGCAGCAGATCACCTACCTCATCAGACTACACAAAGAAGAAGTAAAGACTTGTTTTAGACAGTCTAAAAATACAGTGGGTAGGTTTTTCTATCTTTTTGTGTGTTTAACCCAGCACTGACTGAAGGACGCTGGAAAGATGTTTGAACAGAAGATGGATGGAAAAGTATAAACAAGCCTGCGACCTTCACTCGGATAAACGTTGTAGCATCACTCCTGACAAGGGTCGAAGAAAAGATGTCCACCTGGGTGTTTTCATCACAGACAATCAGAGCCTTGCGAAGCGTGACAAAGGCGTCCCAAAAGGTTCAATGTTGATCTCACTTTGTGTTCACTGCTTGTCAGTGGTGTTTCTACAGTGAAATCAATCTGTGACGCATATTCTCAAGTATGCAAAATACTTCTGATTTGAACACTGATAAGCACCCTGCTTCTCACTATGACGAAACACACTAATTCGTCTCCCATCACCAGACTAGTATATTTTGGTACAAATTTATGAGATAATCCCCTTATTACAAACGTTTGGGAATCTGAATTGCTGAAAAATTCTCCTTTTTTTTTATAAATCTGGCTGAACTGTATTAAGTACTGTAGCTTGAGGTAAAGTGTTTTTCTGTTTTTTCCGTCCCTGTTAAAAAGCATCAATGGTTGTGTAACATATCGGACAGCATATCAATGCCGCCCTGCTCTGCCTGGCAACTGTTTCGTTCTCGCACATCACATCTGCAGCTTACAGAGATAATCGTCGTAGATGAACCACTCTATTGTCTTGCGATTTTAATAGATTTTAATGTAGTATCAAATGCTCCTTGGCCATGGAAGTTATGTTAACACACGGTTACCACACGCATGTATACTAAGAGCTGGATACCAGGTACTAAGATGTGACAACACAAGCTCTAGGTTCACTCCGGGCGTAGAAAAGTGTTTGTAGAACTGCGAAAACTAAAGACGTGAACTTTGCGCAACTTAAAGCAAGTTCAAGTGTTTTTTCTCAATAATTCATAGGACCTGCGGCCATGCACTCTAAAGCAATACAGAGATTTAGCTGACACTTCAATCAAGCAACAACAGACAAGCAAGCCCGAAGACGCTTTTGTATTCATATAAATATTCATGCGCGCTGCCACCAAGGACTCCGCTGGTAAACCTTGTCATCCCCTATAATCCGAGTGACATATCAGTGGAAAAGGAGGTAAATTTGGAGGAGGTGGGGGATACGAACAAACAGAGCGAATGAGGAGGGGGTGGGGCTATGTATGTAAACAGTAGCTGGAAAACGCAAAGAAAGGAGGACAATGCTGACAAAGAAGAAGAAAGGGGACTTGACTGTCAATTAGAGGGAGATAGAGAGAGAGAGAGAGAGGTGGAGGCAGAAGAGTAGGTGGATATATCATGACAGAGAGGTACAAAGACAGCAGGCATAAGATGATCAGATGAGGTGAGGGATAAACAAGGAGGGCACCGACGTGTGCTGGGGGGGAAATGAAGGAAAACAAACAGGGGAGCAAAATAAAACAGGGTTAGACAAAAAGATGGCATTTGCAGCACAATCCGTCTCACTAATGTTTATCTATTGATTAAAAATCACCCAGTAACGCACGACAGCCCAGACATGAATGAACGGTTCCATACGCTGGCTGTCATTACTTATTCGATCAAGCCGAGGTGCGACTACATCAAACACGAGGAACAACATGTTTTACCCGTTGCAGCTTAATCACGTTGCATTTATCAAAGAAACGGCGATGTTGATGAACCGAAGGCCAGTTTTCTCAATATTTTCTATCTCTCACTACATTAGAAAAGAAGAAGATCCGGCTTCAAGGCTACAATAGTTTCACAGAGCCGCGCGCCAAAGTCGAGTCATTAATCATCCTCACCAAACAGCATCCAGCAGCTCAGAGCTCTCCCCAGCCGCCCAGCGGAGTTTTGCTCCCTGCACAGGCATCGCGCACACACACACACACACACACACACACACACACACACACACACACACACACACACAGAAAAGCATGAGTGGATACATGCAGTATGTACTGCACACACAAACACATAACAGGTTGCCAAGAAGATGTATTCATGTTTCCTTTGTGGGTTTTTTTCACCCTGATCTCTCCTTGCCAGGTTTTGACTCGTGGCTTTTTCGGAGGCTAAAATACAGCGGTCATCAATATTTTGCGAGCAAAGTTGCCAACAGACAATATTTTGTGCCAGCATTCAATATGTTTACTGTCAAGCCAGAGAAACACGGCGAAATGCATCACTCCCCTGTTTTGTTTGTTTTTTTTTTTATCCAAAAAGTGGATCGTGTGGCGCCGAGGCCACGTCGCCATGTTTCAAATGGATTTTTGGAAAAAAATGCCATTTATATAATCAGCGCTCGGATGCATTAACCTTTTCTAAAAAGCAAACTAGTTCATCCGAGATATTACCGATCCTGTTTTTTTGTCCCGACAAAAAAATCACCTGTTAACATCTACTCATTAGTTGTTTGTTTCCTGTTTGACTTTTGGATGATTACTAAATCACATCACAGCTCTCAGAGTGCTCAGTCGGCTCCACAGCCTCCCACTTTTGGGCTGAGTGAATAAAACCTATAACGGCACTGCGGATATTAGCTGGTGAATTTTCAGCGCACAATAAAACTGAGACTTGCAGTCTAAAAAGTAGTCCCCGCCACAACAAACAAAAACATTTTACCAGGTCAGTCAAGAGTTTCTGTTTACATAAATTGCTGTAAACATAAACTCTCACTTCCTGAAGTACTTTTTAAAATCTTTACACAGATAACGGTGTTTCAGTGCGGTAAATAAACCGCGCTATGTTATACAAAAAAACCCCACACTTTTCATCTGAAACATGTTTCCACACATTTGCCTGGATAACCACTCTGACCTCGTTTCCTAGACAACAGTCTGTCTCCATTATGTTTCTCAATTCAAATTAACTGAAAGCTATTTTTACATCTTAATCTGTCTGTTAGTATCCATTTCTTCACTTGTATCCTTTTAACTATTGAGGACTCTTTTGAACATGGATGTCTTCTTTAGGATGACATCAGGATAAAGCAATAAGCCCTAGCCCTAACAGAAATAAAACAACAGAGTTATACAGCAACATCCCAAATAGCCGGACAAATGACCATAACGTTGCTTCTACATTTGCATCAGTCTCACCACAACTGTCACTTCATTAGATACTATCATATTGTACAATTGTTTGTGTTATAGTATCCGCCCAACAACCCACAAAGTAATCTAATATCGGCCTGTTATGTGGAAAACAGGCCTCTACTAATGAATGATCTATTATAACTTACTAACTGAAAGAGCATCACACAGTCCAGTAGCCATTTATAATGAATGATCATGGCTTTATTACTTTTACTGCTGCACACAAGGTCAGTCTCACTTCCAGTGCCTATTAATGTTGGACTTTTATGAGACGACCTGATTGAACTGTGAATTAGCCCTCACACTTTTCATGCTTCAGTGAAGCCAAGAGTGGCATTTACAGTACTGTATATTATGACTGTATCTGTCATCTGGCCAACAAAGTATAACCAATCCGAACACCAGCCACTGGAAACTCCACAAACCCTAACCCATCTTTATGAAAGGGCTTTGTCTCATCTGGAACCTTTGGTTGGAACCACGACTTAAAATTTGCTTCTAGAACCAATTGAAGAACCTGAAGGAAATTCCAAAGACACAAAAAGAAACATCTTTTTGCAAAATCAAAAAATAATATGTTGTAACAATTCAAGTTTAAGTGCTAAAACCTACTCTCTTATCAGTTGTCTGTAAGAGCTCTATCACAAAGGGCCAATCACCATGGGCGTCTACATTCAGGTGGACAACTCTGTTTGTTCACAGCGGGCATGCTGTACAGTACATACGCAGAGCTGACTTTGAAAACGATAGATCTCTCTCGGTAAAAGCATCCTTAGTCAACGGTGCACCTAAGAAGCGTAAACAACGACGATAATGAATTCCTCCTAGTGGAAGATGTGATTCATGCTCTTCACAGCACACAGGTATCCTGTCAATTACACACCTAATTGAATCCCTCTTCTGTTTGTTATTCTGTCATCAACATGTATTTCACTTTGGCTACTTTACACTTACCATTAACTTTGTCCTCATCAACCTTTTTGCGTGATTGGGGGAAAGACGCGGGGGGCTGATGTGGGAGTGAATGTGAAGGGAGAGGCTGATATGGTTAAGATTGAGTTAGTCAATGATGTCAGGGAGAGTCTGCGGCTGTCATCGGATGTGCATCACTTCCTGTGCACATACCCCTGACCAGGAGCAATTCACAATTACACTTCTGAAAACACTGATGGAAGGACAGGGGATATTAGATGTGCTGCTGCCTACTTTACTTTTTTCCTTTACAAACTTACTTCAGTTCTTATTGTATGGCCCCTGTTTAGTCTCTGTTTTCTTGTCCTTCAGCCCTGCATACTTCTTCTACTTACCAATTTTAGATTGACGAGAAGGTTTTCTTCTGTGGATATTCTATAGTTGCTTTATAGTCTTTCACACATTCTCCACACTCATAATTTGTCCTTCACTGGAATACTTTTATGTAAAATCAGAGCAATTATAATGTCATAGAAGACATTTTGCACCCCTGCGTGCGAGACTGGCCAGACCAAGCAAGTATCTGCTTAGTGCTTCGTGGATCTGTCACTGTATTTGCGGCCCGTACACTCTGGCCGACTGTCTTCACGGTAAACGGATCTCCACCCTGCTGTGTATAGCCTTGGTCTCTTGATCTAATTTCTTTTGCCACTGTCATGAAGGCTGATTCCATTTGCTATCCTGCAGCAGTATGAGTCTGGCAATGTGAGGAACTCCCCAGAGGGATACCACAGGTGAGAGGCTGGCGCTAAAGAATTAAAAGATTGTCAGTGGCAGCGGCAGAAATCAATCTGTTATAAATACAGTCTAGATTCATAGTGTGAGAGTTAACAAAATCCCTCGAAAGAAGTGGCCGGAGCTGCAGAGAGGAAACAAACAGACGGATATAGTGTGACTCTAAGCAACCATTAAGGTTGTCTTGAACACCCTTTTTGGGGCTTCGAAGCAATTGTCTGGAAATATTCAAAGCATCAATGTTGGAGGGAGGGAAAACACAAGCTCTCAAAGTGGCTGTCGTTATTTACCAATGCACTTTGCTATTGACATAATTATCTAAAGTCTATGAGAGACAAGAAAAGGAGGGAAGACATTAGTTCTCGTTTCTCCAAAGTCTCAAAAGACACGTCCCAGGCATGGAGGGTCTGAGTGCTCATCGCAGGCCTGCGCTCAGAAGACCACATTTGTGCTGGCGGATCAGAAATGCTCCCTCGCCGGCTTTGTGTGCGTGGCTCTTGAGACTACTTTAGAGGAGCTCCATTACTCGCCTCCTTTCTCAGCCTATCTGCCTCTTATTCTGTGCAGCCTACGCAACAATGCCCTCATTTTGGGAGTTTGACACTGACTACCGTGGACAATAGCAGTTTTGACGCATTTTGGTCAGCGCAAAATGGACATTATTACCTCCGCCAGCCTCCCTCGGTCTGTTTGTCAGCAGGATTACACAAAAGCTACTGAAGAGATTCCTGGGACACTTGGATAAAAGACAGGTGCTGGCCTCGAACAGACATCATTAACTTTTGGTGCAGATCCGAATGAAGGGCCAGGTCCAGGCGAGTTTTTCTCACTTTCCTTAATATTGCAAGGTTTTTTGTCAATTTTGAACATTTCTCATGACAAAAGTCATGGAACTTGATTAAAAAATATTTATGTACTTTAGTGGCTGTTGTCTAAGTAGGATTCGGTGTTGATCCAAATACAATCAGGATCTAGCAGATTTAAGCATGTTTGATTTATTTACATTTTTTATAGCATGGCAAAAAAAACAGAAGTGTTGTCATTTGTCCCGTTCCTACTTCGTTTGGAGGCAGTCTGTTCTTTTTAACTTGTATGAGCAGGTTAGAAGAATCACTGTGCGAGATTCAAACTTTAAAAACCATAAATCCCTGCTATTCATTTTAAAACAAATCCAGGTGCCAGAGACACCAATAAAGCTAAATCTCATATCACAGTAATGCTGTCGCCTTGCCAGCCACAGGACAGAGACCTAAACAGATGCTATCTATCTAGTCATCTATCAACCTGTCCAAACAAAAACCCACCAGGGTATTGGAGGCAAGTGGAGTGGAATGCGCATGTCGGTGCAGTAACTGATGATCACTGCTGCTTAAATGAGTTAACATTTTAGCTCTAATGGCAGGGGAAGATGAACCTGCATGTGCAGCCAGCTCTGTAACCAGACTGATGCAGACATCCAAGACAGCAATGACAAATAGTAACACGGCGGCAACAGCAATCCTGGCAGCTGTAATCCCGAGACCAGAAAGGTTGCCGTAAGAAACTGACAAAGAGACGCTGCACGGGGGTAAAGAGGGAGGGGGAAAAAAGAGACACAGCAGTAGAGAAAGCCATCTTTTCTCTCATATGTGACTGTGATGAAAGGCGTGCGGGGAGATTAATTTCCTAGAGGCGTGCCACCTTCTTGCCTTTTTTGACCCCGGCCAAGAGGAGATTGAATAGATAATTCCACAGGAGCTCGGCACATTCTGCCCCCGACAGTCTCTGAATGAGCTACGGCATTATCTCGCTCACACCCTCTTGCTTCTTCACTAGGGCGCGCTTCGACGAGTTTTCTGACTGAAAGAGACGGCACGTCAGTCATAAGCACCACGGAGGGCGATAATGAAACAGTCATCAAACATTATCGGCGGAGTAAAGCCGGTGGACAGCTCCGGGCCACACTGAATGGCACGTGCGTACACAAGCTGAATACTAAGCAACAGTGACAGCGTTGGAACCACAGAGCTACATCTCGGTCAGGTGGAGGATGTCTCAGGCCTCTGCGCGTTTATGCGTAGAGAAGTGTCCACACTGACCACCCGAGTGTTACTGAAGTAAATAGGGTAAATCGACGGAGTTAAAATTAAGTCATGGGATGATAAAATTGGTGGTTTTTTCCGGAAAGTCTGAAGGACCCTCGTGTTGAGCGTTACCTGAGGAGACACTGTAATTGGATTTTTTTTTTTTACTTCTTCTGTTGGCGATTCTAGTGGAGCAGCGTGCCGTGATAAGAACCCTCCGTTAATTGATCAAATTAAATCTGTATCATCAACATTCGCATGTCCTGGCAGCTCCTCGGCGTAAGTTCGAGAGCATGCTCATTAGCAATCGCGTAAGAAACCCTCAACAGCTTACCCCTCCTGGAAAAGGACATTTCTGCCATGTTAATGCCACCGAATCTGCAGACTTTTCACAAAGTGCTGCAGCAAAGTTGGTTCACCTGATTATTTCTTGCTCTTTAGCAACCTTTTGAATTTCCTACTCCCAATTATGCGGTGTCAGTATGTTGGGATGTTGAGGCCGCTGTAAAAAAAACGCTCAACTTCAGCCTCCGCGCTGATGTCGAAGCGGAAGAATGTGCTGAAAATAATATTATGCATAACTTGCGGATGTATGTGTTCACTCTGCTTGCTGCTCAGCAGGGCAATAGACAATAATTGCATTTATGGGATCTACTCTGGGTAAAGCAATACCATCAAAATACTGCTTTAAACTCTCAGATACCATCAAATTAGTATGATCACTGCATTCCCGGAGGTTCTTTGAAGTTGTATTCCAATTTATTTTGTGTAACTACTTTCCTTAAACTTGCTTCCTTTGATTTTAACTCCAGTTAATGATAGTTTTGCTACGAGAAACTTTCAGCAACTTCAACAATATGTGCATGTACTTGTTGCTTTAAATTAAAGTACGATGAAATGGAAATATTCATTAATTAACTGGTAAATGTGGAATTGGTCACATTTCCCCTCACGCATTGGAGTTATTACTGTGTAAATGCTGAACATGTGTGCAAAATTGTGAGAAAGAAGCGCTTTGCTTTTGAAGAAAAGAAACATCTTGGATTGTTACTGATCACATTTGTCTCTAAACCCCACCCATGAACAATGATTGTCCAATCATGGCTTAACAATTGTAGCCAGGCGAAGCACGTCGGTCTAGCTTTGGATTTCTCTACATATACTGAAGCAGAGTGCACGGGGCTGTGCTCAGAGTGATACTTGACATTTAAAGGGTGCGAGCATGGTGGCTTTTTATCGAGCCTCTCCAAAATCAAATCCACAAGAGTAAAGTTGTAAGGAATGGATAAAATGGGCGGCAAATGTGCAGAGTGTCTGGCTTACTATCTCTGTACCTTCGATGATAACTGAGTATTAACTTCTAAATGCCATGAAGAACCTATTCACGAGCTATATTTGTTTGTAGGGTTACACATCCACGTTTGACTGTGTGGAAGCCAGTGCTGGATGCTAAGAGAGTTAGGGATGCTGACACTGTAGCTGCTCTGTCCTGCTCTTCTGTATTTGGGGAAGTTTACAGAGCTCCAGTTACCGAGCCAGTGTTACTCAAGCATTTAAAACAAAGGTAGAATAAAGTTAGCATGTTTTACATAATACCGCTCCCAGTCGAGTTTGGAGTTTGTATGGAGTTCTAGAGGAATTCTTACATATTGCGCCTTCAAGCACCAAACGTATTCTCTTGTGATGTTAAAATTGAAAACGTACTTTTCAAAAATGGTATCAGGGTTACACATTAACTCCTGGAAGCTATTAAGTACGACCACAGTCTGATCTGCTGGTCACTGAGCAGCTCCACTGGAGAGTTAAGGGCCTTGCTCAAGGGCACTTCAGTGGTGGTAATGAGGGAGGAGCAAGTGCTGCCTTTCACCTCTTCCTCTCAGATTTGATCAGGCCAGTCAATTAAACCAGTGACAAGTTCGCTTCTCTGGCCTTTACACCACCGCCGTTAGAATGGACAATAGTCAGATCTTAAACTGTCATGTATGACACTTCTAATAAAAGGAGGAACTAGCTGTGCACTGCAATCAAATAACAATTGCATTCCACAAGTGTATTATAAAGACTGCTTTCACAAGATTCTCATTTTGAGAAGAGTCAGTTGGACACATGAAGATGTCAGCAGGACTGTGCTTTGATGAGAGATGAAATGTAACTAAATAAAGGTACTCATGTACTGCACTTCTGAGTTACCCGTACTTTCTCAAGTTATTTCCATTGCCTGCTTTCTGCTTTATACTTCCTGTACTTTAATATTGTACTTGTTACTCAATTGCAAATGATAAACTGAAAATGTTTGAATATTAGATCTGATAATCAGCAAGCCTGATATCTGGTCTACCTGTAGTATACAATACATTTCTTAACAACATGTATATATGATTTACTTGTACTTGTACTTTCAATAGTTTAGTACATTTAATATTAGATGTTTGAAGACTTAAAATAAGCCTGCATGGATAGTACTTAACACAGTATATTTTCTTTTACTCAAGTATGTCTTTATTGTACTTTTGACAGCACCAGTTTTTAACCTGTCGACGTTCGCTTCTTTATCTTGAAGATCAAATCTCCTGGCAAAATATGTCATTTCAGCTGTATAAATTAACATTTGCCGGCTATAAAATGAGACATCAAGGACCAATTGTTAAAAAAAAAATGATGCCAATACAAATTTCAAGCTGTACATCTGTTGCAATGATCAGCATAAATATCGATTTGTATTGTGCAAAAATGGAAAGCTTAGCCACAGTAACAAAGGGGCACAGGGGATTTGGTCACGTCTACACACACAAAACTACATTCAAGTACGCAAAAACACCTAAACCTCAGTCTTAGGTAACTTATATCAAACTGAACTCTGATCTGCTACTTCAACATCATTACTAATCTCTCTCTCACTCGGTTTAAAGCTACTGAATAAGTTTTATTAGCCTACATTTTTATCTCTGCTGGTAGGAAATTAACAAGCGCAGCCCATAATCATCTCACTGGTTGACTGAGTACAGTATAAATTTATTGAGACCACAAATGTCTTTCATTCCTATCAAGTCCAGCCTTTCAGCTCTCATGCAATGATCGGCGTCTAATATAAAGACCGCTCGGGCTGTAATTAGAGTAATCATAAGGGGAACAGAGGGAGAGGGCCGTAACGATGCCCCTGGTAGTTTCAACATCATGTCTCAACTCCTGTAATTATGCTTAGACTGTTATTAACTGAGATGCATTCACCCACGGGAATGGAAGAGAGCTCAAAACAAGGGAAAGTCACTTTAAAGAGTCATATTCATCATGTGTATAAATAAAAACCTTCATTATATGTTCTAATATTACCTCTGATGTCTTTATAGAACGAGTAGTAGCCTTTTGAAAGGGGCAAAATGGCGCAAAGAACAGCAGAACAGAAAATTGTTCAAAGGTAACTGGTGGTGATCTGTCACTGTCAGTGCTTAGATGTCGCATTACTAATCAACAGGATGAATTCATTTGCCTGACAAACACGAGCTCCATTGAATTGCTCACAGAAATGTGTCAGCCCCACGCACCTAACAACAGACACATCCTAAAGCACACATTCAAAATGAAGTGACAGAAAACTCATTAGAACCTCACACAGGCTCACGCAGTCTAACATTTCTCTAAGTCTGAGCACAAAGCGCCATGTATTTACCCTGCTGCTGCTATAAACGATTCACATCCATCACCACTGGACTTACTTCCTTTATTTCCAGTCCATCGCGTCTGACAGCCCCCTCCCCTGCTCCCAACATGAAACATGCAGCGTCACAACTAATGACTTTGCTGGCTGGCAGTGTGGCGAGCTGTTTGCTTTGTTTGTGTCGACACATATAGTTAGAGGGTGTCATCCTTAATTTAGCCTCCAGTGAAAGAAAGCCATGTGAGATATGAGACCCTCCAGCTTTTTTCTTTTTTTTTCAACTGTCGCTGAATGGCTTGCGTGCGATTGTAGGTGTGTCCCCACAGCAAGTCTCCTCTTTTTAATACGGCATCTGTGCCAGACAAATGTTGCTACCCAGCCTGAGTGTACCGGGCACATAAAATGTTAATGGAAGCTGAAAAGGAATTTCGAACAAGCAAAAAAAAAAAAAAAA
>CAEMYA010000212.1:390947-474371 GCA_903131615.1 Diplodus sargus
TTTCACATGATTAACGATCAACAGGACGTCGAATCAGAGAGAGGATGTAAAATCTTCTCTGCAGGGTTCCCCCCCCGCCCCGAACCTTTGCAGCAGTGTGCGTGTTTTATATGATTAAATCACACGTGATCAAAACCTGAAAATGCAGGAAAACTGGAAACTGCACCTTAGTAAATTGGCAAAACTGGCATAGACGTTACAAGTGGATTACAGTGTGACTGCATGTGGGTGTGGGTATGCGCTTGCCCGCCACCTACCTCATGCAGCCGCCTACTCACAGTGTCTAACACAGAGGGCAAGTTCCTACATAAAGCTCCATCCCACCGGTGTTGTAACTCGCCTAATCCCCAAGAGAAGCTGCTCATCAACATCCACATTATTCACAGTTACTCGAGTTTTGTTCAGCGC
Organism: Diplodus sargus; assembly: GCA_903131615.1. Taxonomy (NCBI): domain Eukaryota; kingdom Metazoa; phylum Chordata; class Actinopteri; order Spariformes; family Sparidae; genus Diplodus; species Diplodus sargus. The sequence continues at coordinate 391,356 of CAEMYA010000212.1, forward strand.
AGCCATGCACACCATTTTTGTTTTTTTCGGCCAGGGCACAAACAAATTAAGAAAGGATTCAACTTCATAATGTACTCTAAGAGAAGGCAAAAGTTTGCACCTGTTTGCTGATCCTGGCCTGATTACTTCATACCCTAGAGAACAACATGGCATTATTTAGCAGCAAAATCATTTTCTTCTGACAAATTGGTGAATTGGATATTGAAATACATTACAGGAGACCTATCATGCTTTCTTTTTTCGTTTCCATCAGTGTTTTATAGGTTCTTGTGCATGTAAAAGATCTTGAAAGTTAGACCGGTATAAGACCACAACAACAGAACACTGCTCCTCAAACGCCTCCTGTGTCGCCTTTTATTACGTGACTTTATGACATCACACTATGTCACCAAGTCACACATTTGCATTATGCCTAAGGGATAGTAATGGCATGCAGGAATTGATTTAGCAAAGCCTCTCTGTTGTTGTTGCTGGCGCTGGCTCAGGCTCATGTAAGCTGACCAATCAGAGCTGACTTGGTATTCAGGAGATGGGGCATTAAAGAGACAGGAGCTAAAATGGAGCATTTCAGACAGAGGGGGGATAGAATGCTGTTGCACTGGACAGTATGAGAAAACGGATGTGTTTTAGAGCATCAAAGTATTTAAATGAATTGAAGTAGTAAAACGCACAACAAAACTATGAATCCAAAAATGAGCATGATATCATGAGCAAGAGCATTCTCATCTGGATAAACTGTATAGTTACAATGTAATACTGACAGTACAACCTGTTTCATACTGGCACTACCAGATGAAATATGAGTTATACTGAAAGACAATATTGAAAATACATGAAATATTACTTATATAAAATCAATGCGATTCAAGGCAAAAATCTCAAAATGGACATTAAGATCAAATTACAGCCATTAGCTGACTATGGAAGGATGTGTCTCAGTGGGCAGTTGAGTCCAAGGCACAGGTCTGACGTCAGACTCCTCAAGTCTATTACATCTGTCTTCCTCCTCCAATCGATATGTCCTCCAGGTGCGGCATATAATGTGTAATCATAAAACACAAATTCCAGTCATCATTTTGATCATGATGAGAGTTACACAGTGCCGTTAGCAGCCACTGTGTAATTACCCGGCTGGCACAGACCATAAGGGAAAACTACACTATGCAAATATTTCATTTTCACACAAAGGCTCCTTAGGGATCCATTGTGTACACTGCAGAGGTAATATCTGTCTAACCAGATGCCACAGCCAGACAAAGAGAAAATCCATACCATCAGCCCTAGCTTCAGCCACTTTATCCAGAGAAGATCTGGGTTGTAATAGGTTATTTTAAAGTTGCTCATCTAAACCTGTGAGAAAAAACCCCCCCAAAAAAACCCCCCGTAAGGCAGCACCAACACATACACTTAAATGCCAAGAGGTAGAGGCTGCCACCTCTCCCTTAAACGAACAAAGCCCTGTGTACAAGGTCTGACAGCCTGTGAGTGACAGATTTATAATTTCCAGCTTAGTGTAATACCATAAAAGGTTTGCCTTTCCAGATCATTTTGAAACACTGAGGCAGAGAGGCCTTCGGTGCCGTACGTGCTGGCAATTTGCATGCAGCTCTTGCTCCAGCAATATCTTCTCATATTCCTCCACGGCAGTAGTGTTTTTCATTGATTTAATCACAAACAGATGAAAGTTAGAGACTGAACTGAATGATAGTCATGAGAGGTAACCAGAGGTAAAACTGCAGAAACATATTTCTAAAATATAAATGGAATAACAGAGTAGATACTCAGAGCTCTTTGTTAATGAAATGCTGTAGACCAGGGTAGCATTTCTATCTAACTGAATTGCTTGACCTAAAAGGTGTTTTAAACAACAAAACTGAAGGCACCCAACTGATTTTTTTTTAACCACCAGTCAAAAATCAAAAGCATTTGAAATCGCGTGAAAGAAAAGGCAGCACGTCCTCACATTTTAAGAGCTGGACTGCAACTGGGAGACAATTTGTGTTTCTACTTGATAAATGATGCAGGATGAAGTGATTAACTAAACTGCCATCAGTTCATTTTCTGTCCGTGGACTAATTGGTTAATCGCCTGACATGGCTGGATCAAGTAATCTCAACCGTATGAATTAAGCACTATCTGCAACTGAGTGGAGTCTCGTCAGCAGCATAACGCTCCGCTCACAGAGGTTTGGAAGGCTGCGTATGAAACAATGAGTAACATTTTTCACATTTCCTGTCATTTGCTGCATAGCCGGAGAGCCTGTGTGGTGAAGTTTCAGCACCGACAGAGTGGAAAGCTCCTCACCCTCACCCTCACTACCAGAGGACCCCGAGCCCTGAGCCACACATTGATTTATCCATCAATCATAAGGGACTTTGACTTGTCAGCTATAGTCACAGTTATTCCATCTTTACCCCAGTGCAAGACTGCCCATGCAATTCTATTTCCCTCAAATTTGCTTACGATTGAGCACAGGGCTGAAGCCAGCACTGGCAGAGGCAGGCAGAGGAGGGACGTCCTTGGTGAGGGAGGATGAGGTTATGCCACCGGGACATAACCCTGCTCCTGCTGGATTATAATTACATGACACAAATGAAAGCAACTTTAGGTCTCAAGCATCAGCATCCAGGCTACTGGAGGCAAACAATCAATATCCCATGTTGAAATGCCCAATGTGCTTTGCTCTCACAATTGCATTATAACCCATTTAGCCTCCAAACAGGAGATCCACAAGTGGGCGAGATGGGTGAACAGTGAGAGGCGACTGGCCACAAAAAGAATTTGTGGTTCAGCATGAACCCGATTTACATTAAATCAACGCGGTGCTCTTCAGGGAAGTGAATTCATGCTGGTGCGACTTTCTGCTTATTGTGTGATCGCCACAGTTGTTTGGTGCGCAGTTTGACTTGACTGTTATCTTCCTCATCTGAAACTCCAACACCTACACGAAACGACGCGACTTTACATTTCACCAAACCGGCACTGCATTTTCGAAGTTTTTCGATCTGATTCACGCCATGTGTCTCAGCCCACCTCTGTGGGGGAGGGCTGCAGGCGAGCTGATTATCCACAGTTGAAGATAATTATCCTGGAAATCAATACGGCCGAAGTGTAGTCCTGTCCTTAAGGACGTGTAAAGCCCCTTAAATCATGTCCAGCAAGCTTCGTGTTCCTGGCGGCAGACGAGACCGCGTTAAATTGTGCGACTTTTGAGTGAAGTTCGGCGTGACAGAAAACAGTCACGTATCGGGGCAGAGAAACTACGTGCGCCGCGGTCTTGCGAGCACGAGTGCAACATCGCCTTTAATTGTGGGCAATAATCACATCACAGGCTCGGATATGAATCAGGTCGCAGGGTTGTAAAAGAGTAAGAAACTCACCATGGAGGGATATAATCCGAAGATGGTGAGGGAGAGGACGGGGTACAGGACGCTCAACAGGACCCGCATGCTGACGGGCTCCGGGCAGCCACTTTTCTCCAAGGTGCAGTCCTTAAACATAGAGCTCCTGCGCTGCTGTTCACCTCCTGCGCGTTTTCTTACTGTGGTCCGACCGCAGAGAGAGCGCTCCGACGGCGGCACGGCGACCACACGTTCAACGGCATCACACCCACCGCCCTCCGGTGCTCCGACTGAAGGCAGTGCCGGGGAAAAAAGTTTTGAGCGAAGGGGGGGAAATATTCAAAGATCTCAGGTCCAGCAGACTGCAGGGGAGGCGCAGCAAGGATGTGACATCACTTGATGGGTTTAGTGCTCTATCTATCTATCTATCTATCTATCTATCTATCTATCTATCTATCTATCTATTGATGCCTTTCTTATTCACCTTCACTTTTTGTCTGTCATTATTGACAATGCCTGTTGATTTCAGTGCCACCGCACAAAAGACTCTGCTTAAAGCTACTGTGTGTGTGCGCCTGTAAACTGACAAGTTACAGTCTAACATATAGTCCCCACTCACATATCTAGACAAGGAGGATGATGGTGATGATGATGATGATATAAGAACCGGTCTTCACTACCTTACAGATGTCCATCACTAATTGTGTTGCATTGTGCTTGGCTGAGATCCAAACACTCTGCAGTCACTAACAAGCCCTCGCATCTCACAATCTACACACCACCTTTCACACTTGAAGGTCCCCATACTCAAGGTCATCAGGATAAATAGCGGATGTGAAAAAGGCTTTCACCGCCACCACAAAAACAACAACAACAACAACAACAACCATCCCTGCTGATGGTTTTTTATGACTGTCACTAGGAGTGAGAGCTGTGGGGTTTTTCTATTTACAAGGTTGACTGATGAGTTCTGCACACACCTGGATTTTTTTGTGTTTTTTTCTTTAACCTTGGAACAGTTTTCTGTCTATCCCCCGCCTGAGATATTCACAGAACTGTTCGCCAGTGGAGCAGCAGTGGGGAGATGAGACGCCAGTGCAGACTAGTGTGACGACGCTGCCTCTAGAAAATCGGCGGCACAATACCACGAGATGCAGCGCTCGCATCCGAAGTCTTCATAATCTGGTCATCGGCTGTGTGACACTTTGCTCTGGGGTGCGGTGATGAAGAGTCTCTCCAAACACTCTGTGTCCTCGTCTCCTTTTCTGTGAATAATAATGTGTTTTCTCCTCAGTTTGGTTATATTTGCATCATCTTTCTCTTCATCTTTTACCTGTCACATTTCTTTCTTTATGATTTTCAGTGGGCTTAAATAACTGCACAAGATACCAAGATGTCAGTGTAAAGCGGGGCTATAAGAGGGGAGGCACAAAGATACTAGGACAACATACTAGGCTGAAAAGCTGTGGATGCAGGGAGTTGTCCAAAGTGAATGTCTATGCACAACGTCCAAAATTTGTCCCACACCCCTGCTGTCAAGAAAACCATTTGGAAGTTTCAATGTCTTTTTTTTCTTCCAGACTCTAAATCTGTTGTGTGTTTTCATTACATCAGCAATGCATTTCTCACTTGGAAGACTGTTAAGTTGGCTAGCAGGATCATCCATGTGTTCTTGTTGGCGTGGGTACTATATCAAAACACTTTGGACCGAGCTGTGGAGTTAGAGAAGGCAACTGTTGAGACATCAGAAAAACTGAGAACCGTTTTGAGCTCTTCGCTGAAGCACATCAGAAATGACATGTTGCTGTAAGTTCTGTTTGCAGAAGATTGCAGAGAAATCACACAAGGGTGAAAGTACTTACATCTTACCAAGGTTCGAGGTTCATTTATTGTAATTCTACAACATTTTACTATGAAGTGTGAGTTGTAGTCCCTTTATGCCACACAGGGAGAAGTGTTGGGGATGAATTTTTAAGTCTCACAGCCCGAGGAAAAGAAAGAAGCTGCTCCGTAGTCTGGTGGTATGGCAGCTGATACCTCTGTATCATTTGCCACTGCTGGGCATATGAGCGATGCTCTGTAGATGGGTACAAATGATGTTGTCAGCGGCTTTAATCACCGCTGTTAGAGCCTTCCTGTCCTCGCCCATGCACTAACAATGCCTGAGACTAATCAAGCGCTATTGAATACGGTACACATATCCATGGTCTCCAGAGGGGGAATCCTAATGACTTTGATTATCTCCTGACTTATCAGAATTACCCTCACACTGTGAAACACCCATACAAATGATTGTCATTTAATTTGGAAATGTTAGAAGTTAGAATTTGTCCAATAGTTTGGTTCATGACCAAATGCCTGCAACCCTATGGCTGTAGTTAGTGTGATCAGGGCTGATTGGCAACTGCTAGCATGGTAGCACACTGAACTGAGATTTAACATGGTAAATATAACCCGTTAACGTTAGCATGTTAGCATTGCCCTTGTGAGCATGTTAGCATGTTGATGTTGACATTTAGCACTGAGCAGTGCTGTACCAATGTACGATGTCTCGTATCTGCAAGACATATTTGAAAACATCTGTCTCGGTATCAGTCTAGCCACTTAAGTAAACAATAAAGTAGTTGGTGAAAAAAAAGTTAGTAATATTATTTATTTTTGACAAATGTAGGTTTTTGTTACATACAGCGTGCAATCGTGCAGAGAAGCAGTAAAATTTGGCAGGAAAACAAAATCCTACTTGCAAGTGAACTGTCCACTGGAGGTGTGTTTGAGGGCTAATTGCTCATACAAACAGCAACAGTTGGCGTGCGAGCAGCAGACTGAAGAGGTTAACAAGCTGTATTTAAATGTACTCTGAGTATGTGAAAGCTTGAACATAACTCAGTAAGAGCCATTTGAACCTTTACACACAGTAGGTGGTGAATATTTGTGTCTCAATGCTTTAATTCGCGGAATTATTGTCTTCATTTCATGTGCATTTTACCCATTACCCGTAGCTTTGGGTATGAAATGTTGGTTCTGATGCCTTTAAGTTTATCCGGTATGTTTTGAGCAGTCTGCTGTTTTTTTGCCATGCTGTGCTCAGACTGCAACACTTTTTTCTCTCCCAAGCAGAAAAAAAAATATCCTGTCATAGTTTAAAGCAACAGGGAATGAAACTGCTTTTCAATACACCACTTTAAGCACTGCTTACCAATGAGCTCTACAGAGCCGCCCTCGGCCCCAGTTGTTTGAAGAGGAAACTTTGACACTGAAAAGGAAATATGCTCCAGTCCATGTGTGCATGTTAATCGGACCTCTAGTTTTTTAGGTGAAATGATAAAAGGAATTTAATCAAATCCGTAAAGTAGATTTGGAAAAAAACAAACCACGAGTGATGCAGTGCCTATTCACACCGCTAAATATAGTCTTAATAGAGCACGTTTTAATAGAGTTAGTTCAGACAGTCAAGTTGGAGTAATTAAAATTAAACAGACCTTGTACTGAAGGAGACCACTGTGCTTATTTCTATATTCTGTTAGAAGATTGTGTTTGTGAACTGCAGGTTCTGCTGTTTGCGATGTGTAATGCTGTTAACGTACTGTATTTCTATATATATAACGCTTTTGCATTATTCACCACCACATTAGAAGCCATTTAATGGACAGTGTTATTTGTTTGGCAAATTAAAAGCGGCCATCTCGCCTCGGCTCTTTTAGACTCCTGCGCTCCTTTTCATCTTCCTCTCCTATTGTGTCCTTGAAAGCTTTCGTACTCTTTCAAACTTATCAAAGACTACCTTTACAATATGACAGAGGTGAGAAATGTTGAGACGTTGCACATTAGTCTGTGCATTTACCAGATCACCAGAAGAGAGCTGCGGTTAAAGGTTAATGCACGGCTGAGGGATGTGTGTGAATGAATGTGCCATGCATCTTCATCCGAAATCATTTGTCCGGAGGTCATCTAATGAGGAGTCTGGGGAGCAAGTGTCACAGGTGGGTCAGTCAGAGTCTGCATTAACAAAATGTACCAGTACTAGCTACAGCGATGAGCTCCGATGGCTTTGGACCATATTGTGGGACTCCCAGTAACATTAGCTCAGCATTAAAGGCGCTTTCTTCATTCTAATCTATCATCTCTTCAGTTCACAGCTGGTAAGACCCCACAAAGCGGAGCGTAAGCTCGATGAGTAGTCCCATTAACCTTACCTTCACATAGTAGAAACTTCACCAATCATGCAACAGCAACTTAGAAAAAAAGCCATTTGAGTACTATGAGGTGGGGCTCTGAAATAATGTTTTTTAAACAAAAACAGTCTACAGAGGCATCAGAACATTCTGTGACTCGGTTCTCCAATGAAAGCAATGTCAGTGAAATCCCACAGGTGCATTAGCTGATTGTTAAAGAGAGGTCATTAACATAGTAAAAAACATTAAAACATAAACACACACACACACACACACACACACACACACACACAAAACAAGGTTACAAAAGAATGATTAAAAAAGACTACGTCATTTCTGGTCCACTACCTGCAAATACAGCAATAAGTCACAGTAACCCTAACCACATCTAACATAGTAAACACACTATATGTGATAGATTTGTGTGATATTTCTGCAGGATAATCAGCGAGACCAAATTAACTTCAAAAGTGAATAAGAAAAACATACTATAGTTTGACCCGAAAACCAAAAGACGGTAAATCTTAAAAGTGCCTCTTTCATCATAATTATGCTTTTAAACAAAGGTTCGACTGATATACATTCACAAAAAAGCGTAGGTTGCTTTTTGGCGAGAGTTTCACTTTAAGGTACAACTCACCATTACATACAGGACACCTGGAGTAAATTCCACAGAAAATGTTGTCAACGACCACATGAGGAAATTATTCTCAGTGACAAGGCCATATTATTTTGTAAAACAACCTACTCAGTATCAAACAGATAGCCCAAAATACTACTAAAGATCAATACGACTTGTTTTTTCTGGTGACCATATTTGGATTTAAGGGTGCAGCTGGGGAGGATCTCTTCACTTGGACTTACCACATGCTTAAGCATACACTGCTTTATCATCTATTCTAACGTCAATGGGACCAAAATTGACTAAATGAACATCATAGTGTTTTGAAGAAGACCACAAACTTATTAGACAACTGTTCACTGAGGTACTGAATCAACTGAGAAGTAGGGCCATTTTCTCATAAGCTTACAAACAATCCCACTTCTTTTTTAATGGTCCCTTAAATGCAGGTTAAAGGGGCTTCTGCATTTGCTTCACTTTTAAGGCCGGAAAGCTTTGTCCGTATTTTTTTTTCAAATGTAAAATTAATGGTCCCTCGTGCTTTAAGTTTTTGGCAAAAAGGTCACACCAGAGCAGCGCTTGTGCAAACCAGAGGGGTATTTGAGACAAACAAAGAAGCACCTGGGGGGCACTTGGACTTTGAGGTGGTTTAATTTGAGGCTTGCACTTGAGTGGCCCAAGTGCCCCTCTGCTGTGAGGTGAAGCATACCCTGGTTAAATGAACGGTTTTACATTTGCGCTTGCTCACCCAGAGCAGAAAAGGCAAGAGGCAGTTATCCTCTGAATAACATTTCAGAGTATTATGCTATAGATTTAACCATGGTAATAAGAGCCAACCACAGGTGAAACCAAGACGATAGTCCGTCTGTCCTGCATCTGTCCCCACACTGTTCCATGCACCAGCAGGTAATACAAAATAAAGCAGTAAAACTGGTGCACGGACTCCCATTTTACATCAGCAGTCATTACATCTCATTGTAACGGCACTCATGGTCATATGACAACAACTTGCACTGAAATGCCTCCAGACCACAATGGGCAATCATCTCAGCAGAAAAACGACAAAAGAAGCACAACTAACTACTGACACACTACACACATGCATGCACACACAGACACATGCACACACGCATGCATACACACACACACACACACACACACACACACACACACACACACACACACACACACACACACACACACACAGTAGTATGTTCCCGATGGCTCTGAACTAAAACAAACACGTGCACTTTCAGGCAGCACTGCACCCCCGTACAGCCTTGATAATGAATGATAAATCAATTTAAATCAATGATTCATCCCTAAATGTAATTATTTAATATTTTGTTTCATGGGTAAGATATGTTTGTATTTTTATGGTGTATATCCTGCATTATTGTACACACTTCTTTTAATGTATAAAGCAGTTATGACCGGTCGTTTCTTGAGCGCCTCTCTTCTACTTCTGCTACCGTAATAGACAGACTGACATAATGTTACCAGCCATACCTCCTACTAAAAGGAAATGCATGTGTTTTTCATGTGAGACCTTGACAACACTGACAGGCCAATATCCATTGGCCATATTTGTTGAAATTGTTCCATTACCCCTTACCATACTTCTTCTTTACTCTGTTCTCCATCTCCTGAGCATTTTGTTCCAGAATTGCTCCCCTGCCCTTTTGCCTGACTCATCTGAAAAAAACCTTATGTGCTACTGCTGCACCATCCTTATCCTTCCTCTGTCATTCCCTCCACTGTGTTATTCCTTTTCATTCTGTCCCTTGCTCTTTTCTGGCATTAGTTGCTCAGCAACATCAAGTGGTATTTGGTGGAAAAGAAAAAAAAAGACTAGAAGAAACAGCAAATTCAGTGTTAGGAGTCTTTTGTCATTCTGCAGAGCCAGTGGGTCTGAAAAATGTACTTAAATCATTGAGTGGACCTCTGCTTATGCAGTCACTTTCTAAGTTTTTATATGGGCAGTTTTAAAATATAACACATTATATTTCAAATGGAGCTATTTAAAAGTTTCTGACCATGTGTGGTGCTGATTTTTTAAAGAAAACCTATAATGTTTTTTGTTTTTTTTCCTTTCCGTGTTATATAATATAAGGACTTGTGCAAGTGAAAAGTCGGGAAAGTTAGAAAGGTCAAAATTTGCACTAACAGAAGCTCCTCTCGCCCACAGAAAACACTGCTCTTGAAGCAACACCTCGTCAGCTGTCCGGCCTTCAACTCTGTGAATTCTGGACATCACACTTCGTCACCATGTCAAACATTTGTATAATCTATAACTAGTGGCTAGTTTGGCACACAAAAATGTATTTAGCAAAGCTGCTCTGTTGTTGATAGTGGTACTGATTTAGGTGTGTGCCTGCTGACCAATTAGTGCAGACTGGGTATTTTTTTTAAATATTCAAAAAAAGTGTCTTGCGAGGTTTGATAGACCGTGAGGGCCCTGCCCACTTACACAGGTGTTTTCACCTCTGGCTAATTAAACCTGCTCAGGTTAAAGCTGGGTGGAAATACGCGGCAATTATGTGACTTCGTGGACTACCAACTTTAATTGTTGGCCCTGTGCAGCAGGGTCAAGAATAAAAAATACCATGTCTCCCAGGATCATTAACAACACCTAGTAATACACACATGTTTCACATAGCTTGTTAAGGCTGAACCCATATGGAAAAGGTACTATGCTGTCTCCGTCAACATGCTGTGAAAATAACATGTCTTCACAACCCACTGATAACAAAATTCAACATTATACCTGCTGCCTTATATGCTGCCAGCATTTCATCTCAGCAGTGGCACCCTTGCATGGCAAAATGTAGGAATGTCGTTGAAGGCGCAATTTGTTCCTTTCTAACGGGTGCAACAGAATGTACAAGAGAGTCAGAGTTCCAAGTCCAGCACAGTTTATACTGGCCCGCACAGTTCTGAGAAGTCTAAAAACCAAAATCTCCGATGTGGGTTCACCATGGCCTTGAAGGATTAACACAATATGATCCCTTCGCAGAGGGCTGTTTTTGAATTTCAGTGTCTTAATAATCGCTGAATCCCATTTAGCTGTGTCAGTTTCAGGGTCTTGCTGACATGCTGTTGACAGTAAGCCATTCATTTTAGTATTCTTCTCTGCACTTTCCCTTTTGTGCCATGCCAAAATGTCTCCTTGCGAAATTGTTTTTCAGGGTTCAAGATTTTTTTTTCGATAAGTTGAATATAAATCTGTCTTGGTTTACATAGAGACTGACAAGATACCTGTCATTAAAAATGATGTCTTTTAAATTAACAATTTGAAAATGTCAAAGACTGTCAAGGAATTTGTCAATAAGAGATGTAGTCCCATGTAGAGCAAACTGAGGTTCATCTTTTAATACAGCTGACCAAATATATAATTATCGGAAACATGGTGGAACATCCCATTTCTCCCCAGTGTGTTTTGATTTTCATGACGTGAAAAAGTGAAGTGATTTCCACCACAACACATTCATGCTTATAAAAACAAGGGCCTTATTCTATCAGCTAACATGCTAATATCACTGACTCTACTTTAGAGAAGAGTGTTGTTAATATTAATGATCACGTCTTCTTCACAGGGTGTCTCTACTTCAAATGAAGCTCAAGAACTTTCAACAACAACACATTGATCCCAATGTGCCCAGCTAATTACAATGTACAGTGCACCAATTAGCTCTTATATAATTGCCTCTCGAATGCTGGAAGTTGAGTGGCCTCTGGAGGATGACGCCTCCTTTGTTTGAACCAAATATAGGTCTCTTTATCATCCCCTACAATGCAATATGCCTTTACTTATTAGTCACAATTGATATCTAAGTAAGGACTGGCCACATTTTAATCTGACTGGGGAGCTTAATGCATTCTTTGTTTGCATCTGACACTTACAAGATTATGCTAATCTAGCCAAAGAGTTAGAGCAATTAACTGAAAACCAAACAAGCCTTTTCTACTTTAAGCCACCGTAATGAATTTCTGTGTATGTCTGGGAGGAAAAGGCAGGATTCTCCCTCTGGATTTCCCAAAAAATGAATACTGAACCACAATAGAATGCACATAAATATCTGTCACATTAAAACAACTACTGTATGCACGTGAAAAGATGCACTGTAGATTGCACAAACAAAAATACGTTTTGAGTTAATGCTTTAATTATTAGCAATTAGTTTGTTATAAGAGCTTTGTCATTTGCTTTGTACAAATAACAGTCCTGTTGCTAGTGGATCTTAGCTGCATGGCCAACTGTTGTACACTAAACAGATAATGAATTTTGACATAGTGTTAAATATGTCATCAGGAAGAGGTATAATTCTAACAGAAAGGAAGTGTACATTCATAAACACATTAAAATGTGCTCAGGTTAGGTTTAGGCACTTAAATGTCTTGGTTAGGGTGAGGAAAAGATCATGTTTTGGCTTAAAATACCTGTTTTGTGTCACAATGTCACAAGGTCTCGTCAAAAACACCTATTTTTGTAGCCGTCCACGTCCGGAATTTCCCCAAAGTCCAAATATCCAGTGGTATAACACTTACAAATGTTGAAGCGCAGTTATTAAATATGTCTATACACTGTCAATGCTAAATAAGGGTGCTTAAATGTTACAATTACCATTACTTATAATTCAAGTTCAGTGAGCACAAGTTTAGCCTTTCAGTGGAACCCCGTGGGTTTTATCTTGTTCAGAATGTCCACACAGAGAAATCTGCATAATGTGCACTCAACCAGTCAACCTGGGAAGACCCTGTCAATGTGCCCCCACAATATGGGGGCAAGCATGCTGTGGGGGTTCTGACATAACCAGGGCATGAGGGCTGGCTTTGTCCACGCATTTGACACTGGATGAACTTGGTGTTAATGGCATGACAATGCATTCCATCAACACTGGCGCTACATGAGTCATAATCGACGGAATACAGCGAATGTAAGAGGCTTTTCTACAGGCTTGTCTTGTTTCTATCCTCTCTCTGTTGTGGTATGTCCTCTCTTCAGGTCACTTATCGAGCCATCTTGCTGTTTTTCCTCCATTTGACATGATACTGTATACAGTATGCTGCAGAGGTGTACGGACACGCAATCTTACTGCCTCCTTGCGTGACCGAGAAGACTTGAGGAAATGTCAGCTTGCCCACGTTGAATATACCGCAATAGCTCTCTGTGCGTGGCAAAATGCAGCAAAAGTCCATCATTTTTTAGCTATAAACATCTTTATATTGAAGCTTCTTATAGCCTTCAATGACATCTCTGAATAACTATAATTCAATATTGGCCAAATACATCAGTCGGATATATTAGGCATCCAATTTTCACCTCCAGTGCAATGCAACTTAAGCATCCTCAGAAACATCGGAATCCAGTAATAACCACCTCTCCCCCGCCAAAACTCTCATTTACTTTTTTTCTGCTATTACCAGCACTCCAACTCTCCCAATCTCCACTTTTAATCAAAAACTGGATACGACAAGTTGAGGTCTATTTTGTGGGGACTGTTGAAAGTCACTTTTAGAAAACAGAGGAAATCATTCACAGAAGTAGAAGCAGATAGAAAGAGGCTACAGCAGCAGAGTAAACTCCCATAATTTCATCCCAAAATGACTCTTGGAATATATTGATTATCACACGCTGATCAAATCGCAAAGCTGAAGGTTATTCAAGGGTAGTTGTTTCCTTTATAGGTCCAGCAATATTTCTGCTGCTGATAATGATACTTGTGGATCTGTTAAAACTCGCTCCATCTTCATATGGAGATTAAGGTTGGAGGTCAACGAGGTGAACGTTAAATTGTTAACTAACTAATTGTTAATTAACAGCAACTCTTCACGTTAATCGTCAGCTCTCATCCATGTTGAATATTCCACTCTAGTGGTAATTTGCTGAATAGATGTTCTGACTGTGTTGTTTTGTGGTTTGAGGGAAAATGTAATTGGTTTTGGAGAAGATGACAAAAAGCAACTGCCATCCACTTTAAAAACAAACAAAACCAACAAGAGCAAAAGTGTGAGGAATGGATCTGTCACTGTGTTGATCTGACATAATCTGCAAATGACAGCTTTTGCAACTTACTACTAAATCCAGCAGTAGCCTTATATGACTTGGAAGGTCAGGGGCGTTCATTCTACAAAATTCGGAGCGAGAAGTTGCATGGAGAAAGACAAAATTATTACAGTATATATATTATAGTATATCAGATTGCAGCGATTGGCCTGCAGTCAAATTTGCACGAACGAACACAAAGAGTCCTGGGAAGACACTCACATCGCCTTCTTTGTGAAAAAAAAAAGCATTAGCCTAGCTTGTTAGCGTATGATAGGGTAGTAGCCTTGAGCTCTGGGATGCAGTTTTTCAGCACCCAGTAATCATTATTTTTCTTCGTCCTCCAATGCATGCCAGACCAGGTGACAAACCTTGGTTGTGAAGGATAGAGCATGCAGTAACTTTGGTTTCCTGGTTATTTCATGGCTTCAATAGCACACATTCTCTCAGAGTGTGTCAAGTGTGTGTGTGTGTGTGTGTGTGTGTGTGTGTGTGTGTGTTAAGGTGAGGGTCAGTTCATTCTCTCAAAAGCCCAGAGGAAAGAAGAGCCACGACTCCCTCTTTGACCAAGCTGCACAGATGTAAAATTACCCCAGAAATGTGTCATTAAAATGTCAGCTCGGCTGGCTTGTGGTCAAATACACAATAACAGTTTATCTCTGCAGCTGAGGCTCTCGGTTCACCACTGTCCCTGAGTGTTCTAATTTCCTCTCTCAATGGGAAACTGCCTCCCTAGTTTTTAAAATCTAAATGCTGAAATATTCTCTGCTTATGGCCGGAGTCTTCATTAACTGGAGTTTATTGTCGATAAATACAGTTACAGGCAGGGGTAGAGGGCTCTGCCTGTCTTTATAGCCATCTTTAGCCAACATTGGCTTAAGTGATGAGACTGTTACACGAAATTCACAATGTGCAAAGGAGCTCCGTGTACTTTGGAAATATCTATGGACATAGATGGTTCCTCCTCAAACTCAAAAGAAGGAATAAAAGTATCTCTACATTAAAGACCGCTCAGGAGTTTTTTTGTTTTTTTTCGGTCACGTACTGTAGTGTACTGAGGCTGAATGAGGATGATACGCATTATGGGGATTTCAAATTACAAAAAAACACACTGTAAGTCTTGGGCAAATTGTTTCTCTGACAGTATTACCATCTCATACAATGCAAAGTCATAGTGGGTGACAGCAGACGACCAAACTCCCAGAGTGTGTACTGGATGTATCAAGCCACATGTACATTAGAGCATAGTGTACAATCAGGCAGCATGCAATCCAAAACACACTGTGCTGCCTTGGTGGGCTTTTTTTCAACTCAAAGGATTAGACCACTGATGTGTGACATCATCAATTTTTCAGCTCAAATAAGGAATTTAGCACAAATAAGTATTTCATTGCCTGGTCAAATAGAAGTGCACAACAGTTGCCTCTAACCACGTCTGATGCTAGTACCAACTGTTCAGTGTAAATCTATGGATTTAATATGGATTCTTAATGTGAGTCAGATGACTGTGAGCTGGTTTTGAAGCTGCAGAGGGAAGCTGCAGTGTAATAATGTAGTTTTGAGCATGTTGTTATTTCAGATTTCGATGCTGAGGCAACCTGTTCTGCAGATCAACACACTTTCGGCCACGAAAAAGCAGATTGCAATGGGAAATAGAAAGTCTAATCATTTTCAGAAAGTGTGAAAACTAAAGAGGGTTTGGACATAATGTAATAGCTGCGAAATGATGACAGCTCCTCGCAGGTGTATAGTTGATATCCAAATGAAAATGCCAATCTTTCAGGTAGAATATTTTCCCTCACTGAGTGTGACAGGACTTCAGATGGCTGTGATGTGAATAAGGCTGTAGGCGAGATGAGGGCTAAATATCAGATCCATCAGAGGCAGGTCGATAGGTGTGACCTTGTATAGAACATTCTCCCTAACTTGTCTCGGAGGGAACAAATTTCTCATCGCTGTGACAACAGAGGAGCATCCTTTTAGGACAAAACTGCGGATGGGATATATTCCTTTTAGATTTTACGGCTCCCCTTATTCGCGTCATCCATCCAATGTTTGAAGGCTTGAAAAGTACCAATACTGCACTGTGTGAACATACTCCATGTCAAATAAAAGTCAGGGATTTAAAAGCATAATCAGGGAGGAGTACAGAAGTACAATTAGCAAAATTAACTTAGTAAAAAAAAGTAATCATGATCCAAATATAGATACAGTAAATTATAAGATTACTAACGATGATGCATCAATGCAAAAGGAGATGGAGCCAGTTTCAACCATGTTAGTTTAGTACAGTGGCGAACAACGTAGGATTGAGGCTCCACCAAGGTTCATAACATGAATCAGTGTGTTTATGAGATTATTACTAGGGTTGGAAAGAAGAACAAACAAAGCTCTGTCCCTCAAGTGTATATCAATTC
This sequence comes from Diplodus sargus, assembly GCA_903131615.1. Classification (NCBI taxonomy): domain Eukaryota; kingdom Metazoa; phylum Chordata; class Actinopteri; order Spariformes; family Sparidae; genus Diplodus; species Diplodus sargus. Next base: position 407,954 of record CAEMYA010000212.1, read on the forward strand.
ATTTAAAATTAATAATATTTTGTTACAAGGAGCCCTCTAACCTGATCAGGCTGTCCTGATGAAGGTCTAAGTGCTGAAATGGGTTGCCAGTAACCTTAATTGCAAGTGTGACAGTGTGTGGGAGTCTTTTCCCTGTAGAGTAAAAAGTACAACCTTTCCGGATTGCAGCGGAGTAGAAGTCAAAAGTAAAATAAACTATAGTCACGTAAAGCAACTAAAACCTAAATGATATTTAAATACAATACTTGACATTTACTTTCCACCACTGCATGTCTTTTTGTTTTGTTCAGGATCATGTGTCCAGTTTCCATCCAACTGAAGGAACTGAATTTCCTGAAAATCTGTAAAAGAAAACACAAATGAATTTGTTTCCAACCTTGACTGTCTCATTTATCTCTAAACCACACTTCTGCATATGAGTGCAGAATAATACGAATTTTTTTTTCGGAGTAGTATTGTCCAATCGCTAATTCAGTGGACTTTGGTCATATGCACGTAATTGCCTGACAGCAATTTTGCTTGTGATTAGCTTTTAATGAGCTTATTTTAAATGTATTGGCATTCATATGCAGATATTTGCCTCTAGAGATGAGCTGATATGTCATCTTGCAACAATTGTAAACATTTTTTTCATGCAAATTGAAAATACTCGTGAAAAACATGTGGATGAAAACACGTATTAACTCAACCACCATCAAGAGTACATGCATTAAGTTGACCATAAGCACTTTAGAGCTTGTAAATAAAAGAATCCCTGTGGCTGACAAGTGATGGAACTTGAACAGTTGAAACAGATGATGTCAGCAGTGCGGTATGACAATATTTAAATAACAAGTAGTAGGGTTTTAGACAGCGACGGTGACCATAATGGAGAAGCACTGAGCCGGAGAAATTAAATGAGTACCTAAGGGTTTTGTTAAAAAAACAAAAACAGAACTGTTACCAAACCAACCAGAATTGACTTCCGCTGCTCATAAAGCAATTGCTAATTAAATGCTGGCCTTTATCTTGTCTAACAAACAAACACTGAGAGAAAAGGTAAATTAAATACTGGACTAATACACACATACACGCACACTGTACACACATAGGGATAATTGCCCAGCCAACTAACCACAGCATTTTCAGAGGATTAATTATTCACAGAATCAATTATGCAGCCAGTTGCACAGAGACAAGCAAGGTCTGCTTCAAAGTCCATCAGCCTTCACTCATCATAATTTTGCTTAAAATACACCCACACAAGGCAGGTGCCAGTTAAACCAAAGCAGCGCTAGGAATTTATTATTAAGAGAATGACTTTAAGCTTCTGTTTTAGCAGGATGCAGCTACTCTCCATCATCAAATGTGTCTCACATAATCCTTATTCAAACATAATTAATTAAATATGAGACCTATCCCCTCCTTGTGTTGCCCCTTCATCCTCCACTACATTCATTTTCTTAAGATCTACTCCTACCCCTTCCAAGTAAAGAAATAGCTTTTGGCTTAAATGTTTTAACAGGTGCTGCCTGGATCTATTCTGCAGTGTCTTCCCCACCCTGTGAGATTTGCCTCCCTTGTCCTTGGCTGGTAAACACAATCTTCGCGCTTGTCCCTTACCTGCTATTTAAGAGCGCGCCGGCTCACTACCTCCCGGGATATGCACCAGAATTTATTGGCAGTGAGGTCAGGGAGCCTGCTGTCCTGTTCGGGATTCATTGCCACGCACGGCTACGATACCTCATGCGCAGGATGGGAGAGTGCAGAACAGGGCTCATCTGAACTTATTTAAATGAGAGCGTGTCTTTGAAGCATTGCATGTGGTGAGCTTTGTTATGGGTCCCAGCGGAGCTACTGTTGACGGTCTCTCAGGTTTTCTAACGAGGGGAGCTTTGGCATGTGCCTTAGGGCTTGCTCACAATCACTTGGTGTGCCTCTCTGATCACTCTCTCGGCTTCTTTATCTCTCCTTTTTGAATATGGCCTTGAAGTGCACTTGAGGATTTCGAAAGGCAAACACAGAACAAGAGTGTATACGCCAGGTGCTGGTCCAGGGCTACCACAGGACTGCCATTTTGTCCTCTGAATCATTAAGCGGAGTCTCAGGTTTTTCTCCAAGGAGGTTCTGAGAGTGACTGATGCCTGGAGTCCACTCTGATTGGTCTCACATGCCTCTTTCCTGACAGTCACTATCTATCACATGATTGTCACCACAGGGACCGGGATATTAATATAGCTGCTTGATGATGTACTGCGGGAAGACATAGTACAAATGATGAACAATCAGGGAACCATTATTGTAAAAATATAATAAAAAGTACGCCTGTGGCTTCGTCTCTTAAAGGAATAGTTAAACGTTTAAGATAAGACTCTTGATCTGTCACCGGGAATTTCAGGGACACACCGATTTTTGCTTTGTCCAAGGGTTAGATGAGAAGTATGACATCACTGCCATGTCGTTCTATTGAATATGAGCTATAGTTAGGAAGCAGTCAGCTCAGCCAAGCATAAACACCTCATATGGGGAGAAACAGTTCATCTGGCTCCAACAAAACCAACACAAGCTCCCTAATTAAAATGCATCTGTTTGTTTAACCTTAACAATAATCTAAGTGTGAGAATGACAAGTCTTGATTTTTTTGGTGGCGAGGCAATGTCAGCGGAGGCTCCACAAAGTCAATGAACCCAGCCAAGACATAGCCGAGTAAATCTGAAGCTAATGGTAGCAGCCGATTAGCTTAGTGTAGCACAAAGGCCAGAAGGCTGTCTCACACTGCAAGTCCTACTGGCAGTCATCATCACTTCATCTTACATTTGGCAAGATAGCATATCAATATTCCCCAAAAAGGTCAAACTGTTCCTTCAAAGGCGTGAGTACTTTCATCACTGCATTCACCACAAGTAGCTGAGTGCCCAAAATAATAGGCACAAAGAGTCATGAAGTAAACTAAATAGGCCAATCAGATCAGAAATTATCGGAACGATAGTCCATCTCGATGGATACCAAAAAAGACTAAATCGCCTAAGAGGAGGTTTAGTGTCGCACAATTTCCATTACACACTAACTTGTCAAAATCATTGGCTTACGTCATGTTGTTCTGTGAAGACTATGAGTCATGCAGCATCATTACAACCCCAGGGCTCTATTGCACCTGTGGATATCAGTGAAATGAGCCACCTTTGCAATATGCAGTTAAAATGTCCAGCGACAACAAAGAACCGACACCACAAAAGAAATGTATTTTGGATGATGATGCACAAGGTGACGAATTGCAAAAATTGTATGGATATACAGTGTTGTGCATATTGTAAAGCAAAAACAATTCACATAGCCTATGTAAGTCAACACAGCATAACTGATCTGAGCCAAGTAGTTTTGGTGCCTAACACTAACCAAACTGTGACTATTTCACTTGATATGTACGTATGTAGAGTAAATCAGAACTAACCTCTCCACTTCATCATAAGTCATGGTTGATTTGTGTTTATCTGAAGGGTTGTGGTGTTTCATTTTTACTTAAAACAAATACAGCCTGACATATCAGGCGGCTGATGTAATGATAGGGAAACTGTTTTGGCAAAATGGCATATCCACTTAAATCCTTGAAAACCCTTTTTTGTTTGACAGCTTTTTCTATATTTTGCTGCTGCCCGGCCCTGGAATGTTATGAGAATATTAAGCAGGCAATGACAGCAGTTTTCACATCAACTTCACATTTCTGTGTCCTGTTCAGAAGTTGTTTGGAAACTTTGCAAGAGTTTTCAAAAGAAAAAAAAAGATCTGCTTTTGATTCACCTTATTGGAGCCTTGCTCTGATACGACTCTGAACCAGAGGCATAGACAACCGTCAACAGCGGTAATTCCATGCAGACTCAGAGCAGAGGCACGGCACTGACTTACGCACATGCTGTTGTCAACCATTATGAAAGCTATTTCCGCTCCCACAGTAGCTGATCAGCCCCTGCATCTCCTCTGTAGACAATACAGTAGCATCAAGCCGCTGGGCCTGCTAATTAACTGAATCGCAAAAATAGCTCAGAGCATTTTTCATCCATACTCAGTTTATGAAGAACGGTAACAGCGGTTGGGAATCGTTCCCTTGGGGGTTCCCAGTCAGAGTATTGAGCAGATTTCCCAGTTTCCCTTCTGAGGACTGCATGGAGCTGAGAGCCAGGATCCTGCTTTAAAATGATTGCCACTCAATCCTTATTTGTGCTGACGGAGCACTCTGCCTGCATGTTTAATGCACTGCTTTGGGGTTGGTGGGCCGTATAGGAATAGTAAAAATGAAGTGTGCGCGTTGTGTTAACCCATCTGTCATGTAGAGATGATCCCTGATGTGTACGTTCTGGAGCAAACGTGAAGAGGAATCAATCCTTTAAGCATACGTATATAGATCATTTGAAAGTTGGTACAGGGAGAGGCACATACACATCGTGCTTTTATGTGGAGATTATATTGTTTTTAATCACGCCTGTCCACTGGCGACAACTGTGTCCAGAGGCATTATGCTTTCGAGCTGTCCCTCCACCCAGCTTCACCCATCTAGAAAAGTGGCTGTATAGGTCGCCTGTTCAAGTAGCCTACTATGACCTGTATTGATGTTAATGGTTGGTGGCGACCTCTAGTGGCTGTAGAAATTATGAGAGGCGCAAAGGAGGAATTCAGGTGACTTAGAGCAACAAGAGTGACAGTCTCGAGGCCGGTTTGTGTCCTGTACAAAGTCAAAAGTCATCAGTGAGTTTTTTTCAACTTACATCACATACGTCTTAAATCTTTTCCATTACTTATATAGCTTGTTTATTTTAACCCACAATCATTTCCTAAGCTTAACCAAGTATGTCTGGTCTGGTTTGCCAGTGCACGTCAACTGTCTGTATGTTGTAGTTGTGTGTTGTTGCAGTCATGTGACATTTTGGGCATTCATTGGCAGTTGTTTTAGGTATGAGGATGTATTTTGGTCTGTTTTCTGGCATGGCATAGCTTTAGATTCATGTCCACTCGGACTCAAGGATGAACTGATTAGATTTTGGTCGGCCAAAGATCAAAGGTCAAGGTCATGTATGTCCTTTTCTCGTGAACGGGAATACCTGGTGGGAATTTCATTAGATCTGGGTAATAAAAAACAACCGCTAGGACTCAAGGATGAACAATGACATCTTGGCTCAGTGATGTACAAATGTCACATAAATGTCTAATTGGATGAAACGATGAAGTGTTCTTATATTCATATATCCAAAACAACTTCACATCAACTTCACTGACATCATAATGTTCCACCAAAAAACTTTTCTGGCCATTCGTCAACACCATACTCAGTAACAGAAGGGGATGTTGTGACCATATTTCACATTTGGTTGGATGAATTGGGAAGAAACTAATCTTGGATGCCCGCCTTGAAACCATGTGGTGGACCCCCCCACGTCTTAGAATTTGTCGCTTCTTTGCAGCAACAGCACGAGCTGATGAGTTTCACTTAATTGTTGTGGCACCATGTGACGAAGCTCTCTGTCAGTCCTCTGCAAATATAGTCTCTAAATGTAGAGAGCATGTTTCTCACTGGAAATGATTCACTGGGATAATCCATGTCAGTTCAGTAATAACTTCATTTTTTCCCCCCAAAAAAATACACTTAATCATAATTCCTGGTCAGACATGTCCATGTGTAAACTGCAACTTGACTGGGGTGGAGCCATTCAACCGCAAGGAGGTTATTCTATTTTCCAAAGCCAGTGTTTTGTATAAAAAAATCCACTTCTCTCTGGGCACTCTCAGGCCAGCTCTGGTCAGCAACATTACAATTTAACTTTGGTCCAGTTTGCCACTAGAAAGTGTCGTTGGTATTAGAGCCAGAAAGCCTCCACTCATCTGGTTTACCTCATTTGAACCAGAGGAGCGTTTGCTGCAGTCGGCCGATCAGAGCCCACTGTTCTCCTGCTCTGACTCTGACAGCTCCCAGTCTTCAAAATGTATTCAATTAAAGCCCTCTTAACTAAATTGCATTTATTTGTGGAGCGTCATGAAGAACATTATTCTTGTTCTACTTGAAAACAAAATTATGATAATTGAGTCATACAAAACATTTAATTAGCTTTCCAATACACTTTCCTGGTGTGACTCAGTAAGCCGTCAAACCCAAACATTAAATGCCTCGGGCTGTGTGTATTCGCTGCTGATATTCAGGCCTCTCTTCAGCCTCTCTTTATCACAAATTGCAAATGGCCAAAATTACCTCTTGGAAAAAAAGATTACATTAGAATGCTAAAGCGCTAATAATATCATAGCCAAACAGAGCTTGAGTCATTCTGTCATTGGTGGAGTGTGGCAGAAGCTGATTTTTTTCACTGCTAACACAATAGACTCCAAATGATAAACCTGAAAGAAAAGACCTAACAAGCCAAGAACATCTTCTTGCTGCAGAATGTAAATTATTAACCTGTTTTTACCGCCATAAGCACACCCACACCCACGCAACACAGAGCTCTGAAAGTGTTCCCTTTCTGTCCGTCTGTCAAACTCCACCCAAAAACGCAGATGTATAGACAAAGTTAAAGGTTTCTTGCGTCCAGACCTTTGAATCTGTCCAATCCACCAAGCTGACTGATTCGTCTGGAACTGTGACATGAAAAACCTTTTTCTCCTCTGTAAAAGCAGACGATCCAATGTCGAGCTGCCAGTTGTGCACCAGCACGAAGGAGGAGTGATAACAGCAACGGTTGGAGCTTTCACATAGACGGCATGTCCTCTTTATATTACTCGACTTTGTGGCTTGTTCTACTCTGCTATGATCCAGTGTGTTGGCATGGTTACGCACCAGTGTTGTCTTAAATCGATGTTAGATTCAGGTGGATACATTGGGCTCTAGTGATGGAAAATTCAAACACCCCTCCCCCGTGGAAACCAGTGTGAGCGGAGGCAAATGTTAGTCTGCAGATGGAGACAGACGGTAGCAAGTTGACAATTTAGCTCAGTCGAGACAGAAAGGTACTGTCGAGGGTGATTAAAACCACCCATCGTTCATTCCAATCTACGAGGCATTGGGGACATCGGTGAGGTGAGCTATCTGCATAGAACGCTAAGGATACAAAAAGACAACAGCCTCCCCAGCAACCTGTTCACCCTGCTGCCATCTGGCAAAAAAATACATAAGTATCCAGCGCTGTGCCACCAGACTCTGCTTCCTCAGCACCCATGTCTGGCCTGGGCTGCTCTATTGCAATTTTGCATCTTGATGTACTGGTCAAATCAGTATTATAAGACAAGACAGGCCGGGGCTTGCTGGGTAGCATGCTAGTTAAGTTTCAATAGGCAATCTCTGCTGCACAATATATAGTTGTCTATGATTAATACTGCTGATGAATATTATGGAGCGCACTGAAATAATATTCAGTATTTCTTGTTGATTTTATATCCAGTCATGTTCAGTTAAAACACATGTCTAAAAAAAAGTGCTTTAATTCATTCATTGTGTTTTTATTACCATGGTTACGAACATCTTTCGTTAATACTTACCTGCGAGAAAGATGGTGTACTTGCCCTTTAGGAAGGGAGCGCTATCCCTTCAAGAGAAAGCGACACGAAGAAGCCATGTTGAAGCCGTAGAGCAGTTAGTGAGGCCAAGTCGGTGTACTTGATTTTGAACCGTGGACAATGTTAATAAATGTTCAGCAAAAGCAGAAAACATATATTATGTTTATGTTTGTTGGGTCTTCTTACTATTAGTAAGGTTAACGATGTGGCTGTGCTATAAGTGCTGCTGTGTGTGCCTCAACAACCATACGTTAGATTGCTGTGATTGATATTAATGGCCTCCGGTTGATGAATCTGCTGTTACGTGCAATGCATTTGATAAATCGACTTTGACCTGAGACGCTTTCTGTGAAAAAAGGGCCTCAGTCAGTACTTTGTCTCAAGGTGATGTGAGGCGAGTTTGACCTGCTGGGGAGGAAAGCTGCTCTTGCCGTTAGACGAGTATCTCAACTGCACTTAAAGCCCACTGCGACTGTTAGGTCACGGTGCGATCCCTGGAGTGCTGCGCAATCCCCTTCACATCCTCTGATCCAGAGGAAAAAAGAGGAGCAGCCTGGATAGCTGTGACTGGGGGTGCTGCTGAGGACTAAATGGTCCATGAGAAAGACGTCCTTGTAATTATCTACATCATGGTACACTCAGCTAAAACAAACAGTCATCGGTTACGGTCAGTATAACAGAGCGTTGTAAGGTCATGCAAGAGGTGGAGAGCTTGAAAATAAACGAATTGCTGGTAGAAGTGCAAAAACTTTTGACCAGCCTCTTGTCGAATGAGTCGCCGTGATCTGGACGGCAGACATTAAGGTGAGGCAAAGCTGAGGTGCAGGGAGGGTGAAGAGGACAGATGCTGGAGATTTAACAGAGTGTTAAGGACAACCAAATGAAACCTCTTCAGAATGGGGTTTGTTTGATGTGTGTTTTCTGCCACGAGACGTTTGAATGTGGTGTCTTTCAAGTCGCACATCCCCTCTTTGTCGCTAACCAGCTATTGTTGTGACTCTGCACCCCATTTCCCGGCAATCGTTGCTCTGATGATCAGTTTGACAATTTCTTTCCATCAATTTTCCTGTTCACAAAGACTCGTGTCTGTCAGTGGCACTCTTCTTCTGTTCAGTTCGGAGGGTTTTGCTTACGGAAGGACCTACCACGCAGTTTTTGGTTCGCAAACGTTTGAGGCTCTCACAATGGATATACTTCAAATCACTATTGTGCTTTTTCATTCAGTGATTGAGAACAGCGAAGCTGACACTTATTTATATGATAATGCAGGGGATTATTGTTGTGATCTTCCACAACAATTCAAAGAAGTTTGATTGCTTCATTTAAATGAACCATGCATTGTGAATTATGTAAAAAAGAGCTATTAAAGATGCAAGTAATCTCCTGAGACAAACACTGTTAAAGGACTCAAAAAGCAAGCTGAAAGTAACATGAGTGTGGAGCTGAATATGCTTCCGAAGCCACGGGGGAACATTTCTTGATTGTTTTCCTGGTGTGTGTGCTGTTCCACATGAGTATTCTCTTTGGTAGCTTCTCTACAAAGACCCCCACTCCAAAGAAAGAAAGATAAAACGAAAATACAAAGTCCATTTTCTTTGCTGCATGGCACGGACTTGTCAGTTGTTATTATGTGAATTTCTTTTGCACTCTTGGAAGAGAAAATAAAAGGTTCAGCGGTGGTCAATCCTTTGAAGTGACACAGGCCATCGCTAACATTTGTTTCAAGGAGGCTCAGGAGGACTGAATACTAATTGGGTTTTTTTCCCTCATAATTTTCAAGGAGAGAAGAGGAGTTGCCGAGGTTTGCAGTGATCTGGCTGAAACAATCTACACCAGAATCATAATTAGAAATACTGCGGATACTTTCAGGATGAATTCAATTACAGGTTTTTGAGATAAAGGGGCAAAAACGAAAACTTAAAGCAACTGACATTTTTGGGAAATCCGCTTATATGCCCTCTTATTCACCTCGATGAGAAGAATGATACGGCTGGTCACTACATATGAAGCAGAAGCTGGTTAGCTTAGCTTAGCTTAAAGACTGGAAACCGTGGGAGAAAGAGAGCACAAAAAAAATCAGCCTCTGGCAGCTTTGGCTGGTAAGCGGATTTTGTGTCCTTTGTATGAAGCCAGGCTAGCTATTAGCCAAGCTATGGCTTCAGATGGTTTGTATGGAGATGTGAGAGTAATCTTATCATCAAAAATATCAGCAAGAAAAAGAATACATTTCCCAAAATGTAAAGTATAGTTTAAAGTTTTCACTCCTGTCCAGTTACCCTTTAATTTCTTTTTAATTTATCCTGAAAGTGTATTTCCAAGATTCTGTTACAACTGTGCAGATAGTCTTCACCAGGTAATGCAAATCCCTTTTCCTCCGTTAAATGAAATGAACAAAAAACATCTGTCCTCCTGTTCTTCCTTGTAAAGAATGTTAGCAATAGTCTGCGTTGCTCTGAAGGACAGACCACAGGTTAACCTGGAAAGAACCAGAAACCTGAACCAAGAAATAGTTGAGTGCGAAACCTGCTGTAAAGACGCTAGCTGTTGGTTTTAACATCAGCTTCTCTTCAGACTAAACAAACAAGATGTAATGTGTTAATAGGTAACATCAGTCTGGTGAACGGGTCTTGTTGCCAGAGCCAGACTAAGTGTCATTGCCAGTTTCTGCTATTCTAAGCTAACAGGCTGCTGGCTCCAGGTTCAGATCTACTGTATCTGATCACCTCTGTGTGACTTTGCATGTCTGAGAACAAGGTTCAGCTCACAACTCCATTCCGGCACTTTGCTGGGGACAATTAACATTCTGAGTCGAATGGAAGAATCTCAGATAGCTCGGATAGCTGAAAAACAAAAACAAAAACAAAAAAAACCTGACATTTGTCTTACAAGATTAAGATTAAGATTACTGTGCTAAAATCTCTTCCTACTGTATTGGAGCTTTTCTATCCTTTTTGTATAATGAGCCTGGATATTTCCCTCTATCTGATTGAAAAAAACAAACACTTTCAGTTGTGTGTGTGTTTGTGTGCCTCTTGAACAGACAAACACTCACTACACTCAGATCCAGTGAAATGTCCGTAGCTAATCTTTCTCAGAGGCGCACAGCAACAAGAAGCCATACTGGAAAATATATTCAAGCATGTAATTTTTTTTCATTCTTCCTATGACAAACCAAATGAGATATCTTATTCACATTTCCATTCATGTACTCAGAATGAAAGGAAATTATTGTAAGATGGTACTTTATTGGTTTCAAGAGAGATGGAATTGCACCAGCCCAGAGTCTTAGTCAAATTAACATATCTTTGATTTAAAGCATCTGACATTTACAGTAGTTAGATCTACTCCAAAGTCATCTAACACAAACCATCGAGACATTCAGCTCACTGTTGTTTAGAATCCAGTTTTTAATATTTAAATGAACTATAAAAAGCACATTAAAACATTTTCTCATTTTAGTTACAAAAATGGGTCACCTAAAGGGCTTCTCATTGCATTCACAGAAGGATTTGAACAGTGGATGTTTAACAGTTATCGTATTTCTCTCTTAAAAAAATCCCCACCCAAAATATATAAACTTAATTGCTTAACCAAGGTATATACAGGGCATAACATCCTTGCATCGTACAGGTTATCAAGAAAGTTTGAGGTATACAACCGAAATAAAAAGCCTGTCAGGAAACAAAACAGAGAAAAAAAACAACAAATAGAATTAAATAAAGGAAAAATGAATGCCAGGATTGCTTCCTACTAGCACAGGATCACAACATTAGTGGGAGATGTTGCCGTATACGTGTTGGTGTGATACTTCCAGTTGGTTCACCTACGGTCACAAGGGCAAAACAGCAAATAACCTCAAGCTTTGGACTGTCAATATATACAAAGGGCATACAGTCTAATTTAGCAATAGAGAATTGTTTGAATGCTCACTTTATTTGTGTCATGACAGGTACACAGCATGTGTTCAACAAAATAAAATACCAGAATTATAAATTTATTTGATTGAATGGTGTCTTTAACTTACACTGTATGTCTAACCAACATTGAAACATGAGAGCTGGAAGCAGAATCTGATACACATGCAAGTTTTGAAAGTGGATTCAGAAATAACAGTATTGTACAAAATAATAATTACAGTTTTTTTTTTTAATATAATTATCAAAATACACCTTCTTTCTTAGCACCTCTTTATACTTTTTGTGTTTTTGAACAAGCACCATTGTAGTCGTTTTCATACAGCACCTGGAGTATCCAGAGAGGAGGCCTGTGTCCCCTCATGTCTCCTGACCCCCTCTCTTGGTTACCTCCGATTCACCCTCCTCTGCCACACCTTCAAATGTCCTTCACCTTTGCTCCGTAACGTGGTTAAGTCATGTGGTTCGAGCCCTACAAGGGCAACAAGTATTTTCCTGGGTTACACGTACATACATGGAAAGACATGTTTGCTACACCATCTCTTATTCAAAACTTGCATGTGGCATAGAAAAGGGTGGGGAGCTAGAAATGGGGTTTGGTGGTACCCAAAACGTCTCAACTTGACTTTCTTTGCTGGCCCCATCAAGTCCTTTTTTTTTTTTCTTTTTCGTTTTTACTTAGCCAAGGAAGCAGACGGGCCCAACTTCGAACCCAAACTTCTGGTTAGGGTCCCCAAAGTCAGTCAACATGACATCGATGATTGGAACCTGATCGATTTTGGGAGTATTTATCTCCATCACAGTCTTTCCATAGCCCTTTCTCGTCTGCAATAAGAGAGACACAGAGGAACCAATTAGACAAGAAAACACCAGGAAAATAAACACAAACACATCTTGCTCTCCAGATTGAAGAAAGCAGGCTTGTTTGATCCAACAAACTCACATCATCATTATTTTAATAGTTTTAAAAAATCATACTGGAATCATAATATCTGTCAAAATAATAAAATATTTTTTTTTACAATATCACGCAGCCCTAATTTTGTCACATTTGTAACTGTGGAAAGGCTTTTACTGTGTGTTCATCATCATCAGTTTCATTTCCTTGGCCGGACCTGCTTTGTTGATGTGTGCCTGAGAGAGTTGTGACAGTAATCAGCTGTCATCAACTACACTCATAGCTTTCCACTCTTCTTTGTTTAACAATTAACTGGATTTCTTGTCAGGAGTAATAGTTGTATTCAGTGCCAAATGGATGAGAAATGGATTATAACCACTCTGATAGTTCATCAGCTGTAATTTGAAACACCACAGGAGTCACGGCGTCACTAATCAGACTTGGTTTCTGCTGGAGAACAACGTCTTTGTAAGTTTTTTTTTCTTACTAGTGGTAGAAAGTGAACTCATCCAAAACATGTTACTTGAAAGACAAGTTCAAGATCCAGCACTCGAACGTCTCCATAGCCATCATTTTGAGTGATGCCAATGCTTACCGCACATCCGTCTGAGAGGGCCTTGATGTAAGGGTTATTGTCGTAGGACATCTCCTCATCGTTGGCGCCCAGGAAGCGCAGTGCCTTGTCATAGCTGTCGCTGGTGGCGTCGTGCCACGCCACAGACTGGTGGCAGCTGTAGGTGAAGTTTTGCCTGGCTGAGGCTGTCAGTAGTCTGAGGAAGGTCATCTGTACCATGTTTATTGAGTTTCCATCTGCGTCAACATAGGAAAGCTGGTGTTGGGCGAACAGAGAGACAGAGAGGTCAATGTAAAGAAGCAAACATGAGACTACATTTTCAATTCACAGTTGCACTTCTGTTAGAAATGTAAGAAAGAATACAAAAAGTGGATAACATATGAAGAAAATAAAAATCATACATAAAAGAATAAAAGCTACCAGTAATAACCAGAGCCTGTTTACAATTCTTCGCTAGATAAACAAAAATGCTCATGTTCGAGCTCCCATAGCCAGATCAATAGCCAAACTTATATCTACATAAACAGTTAGCTGCTTTACTGAAAAATAAAGCAAGATGAAGATACTTTGACTTTCTGGTATAGGAAGTTTTGGGTGCCAGAATCTATATTACAAAGCAGCTTTTACAAGGCTAGCAAAAACAAAATGCTGATTAAAGATTCTGATGCGCAGGCAGAAAAAAAAAATCAGATTTCATACATAATTGTACAATTTGTGTGTTGTTATTAAATACCACTCTTTTATCTCCTATATCTTAGTTTAATAACACCTATTAATATATTCTGAGAATTCATTTCAACTTCATGTTTCTTTTTAAAAACAAAATAAACTACTTTGTGTGAGAACTTTGTGTGAACCCTTCTTAAAACGTGCATTACCAGGAGGTACAATACCAGGAGGTGTACTGTACTTCTAATCCCACTTTCTATGACAGTCAGGCTTTTAAGTCTGCATCTGTCGAAGTACGACTCCAGTTTGATGGAGCATGACACGCTTGTTTCTTTTATTTCTGACTACAAGAAACAGAAGCCGATGTTTACTGAGGGAATTTTTAACTGTTCAAGGGCAGAGTGAGAACTACTGGAATGCTAAATTCTGAGGCATTCTGCTTGAATTCTCCATAATGTTTTATTGATGCTTGCTTCTTTATATGGAATAGTCGCAGAATTGCAATGTTGTGACAAAGAAAACTAAGCGCTAGTTCAAAAGGAGAGAGATTATTTGACTAAAAGCTAATCATACTTGTGATAAAAGAATACCCATTGCACTTTGAAGTCTCTCTGCTCTGTCCTCTCTACAAATGAATGCTAACTCATTTGTGTAGCCTGGGATGTCTTTATGAGGAGCAACTTTGGGTCACTGTCTCACAATTTTATGGGTAATGCTGCTATTTGGGGCTATTAGCAGCTTGAGTCTCTGTACAGGTGCAGGGGAGAATGCAGAAAAATAGGATAGATGAAACAATCCACTTAGTGCAGCACGATGGACTTACTATTTTACCACGCTTAAATTCACTGAACCATGACCCAGGGGCTTCTTTTGGCCATGAGGATATTCTGACCTGTGGAAAACAAACCCAGGCAGAGCGTATTAACAGCAGATACTATCATGGGCAGTAGTTTCTGTTATAAATCATGGAATGAGCATGAAAAAAAACTTGTTGTAGAAAGCACTGCCCCAAGGGTGGCATCAAAGTTTATCATCTGGGAGCAGAAGATAAACCTGTTTGTTATTTTAATATCTTTGAAATATCGTTTTCAAAAACTTCATACATCCAGATCATTACATTCCATTTGCCTTTTGGTGGTTTTCTTGTTGTTTGCACAAAATTGAATATCAAATCTGTACAAGCTGAGCCCTGAAGCAAACCAAATGGCTTCTTCTGGCATCTTCGGCCCGGTGCTGTGCTGTTTGTTGATGTATTGCTTTGAGATGATGGCTTAGTATTTGATGAGAAATGATGATTACAAATAGGGAGTTATGAATCTCGTGGGTACAAATCCAAAGTCACTTACTCCATTAGACTTCTTATCCGGATAGATGCAGGTTTCGCCCTCGGCGGTGAAGTTACAGTATACTTTGAAGGAATCTCCTGAGCAGCCTTGGTTTGGATCAATGTAGTATTCACCTAAGGAGAACAAAGCACATTCAAACATCCTCTTTAACTTATGTCCACAGAAAATGGCTCAAAGCTCCTTGAAGTGTTCAAGAATCCTTCATCCTACTGTATGTGAAACTCAGCTTTATGGTAACTTACTACTCGTGTTCTGCCTTATACACTGCTTGATAAAATTATATCGCCATGTCTCAAGCATGTTCTACTTTTACGTTTTTAGACACAATGTATTTTTCATTCAACACTCCTGATCTGATTCAACTTACCATCAGGGAACTCTGGGTGACAGAGCTGCAGATCTTTGCATGTTCTAGCCGGGTTGTTTTGTGTTCCCATGGGGTATTTCATGCGTTCAATGTCCTGTTTGAGGTTGTTGAGCGAGCCAAAGATGTCCTCCATGCCCTCGCCATAGTCCATCATGGGCGCGTCTGATTGCACATCACTTGAGCGCTTGGTCTTCTTGGGTGACAGGATGGGCAGGGGCTGGATGACTTCACCTGGTGGGCCCTGAAGGTTGTAGTGGGAGAAACGGATTTAGATTTCATACAAGAAGCCTGAACTTAGACGATACTTCAGTAACTGTGACAATTTTCACTGAATGAAGAAATGGGAAACAGTGGTGGTTTTAAATACTCACAGGAGGACCAGGAGGACCAATTGAACCAGTATCTCCTTTTGCACCAGCGGGACCCTGGAATGAACATGAATAGAAACATATTACCTAAGAAACATCTAACATACACACAGTGGCATTATGTCTTTAAACGCACGGATAAGTACTCACAGATGAACCCTTGGATCCCTTTGGACCTTGAGGACCCTGCATCAGACAGGACATAAACAGAGCAATTTGGCAAAGTCATTCTATTATCAGTGTAGAATTCAAATGAATGACCTCATCAGTGAAAGACTTACAGGCAGACCAGGGGGACCTGGGGGACCGAGCGGACCGGACGATCCACCAATACCCTGTGATGTGATGAAAGCAGGTATACATTAAGGAAACATTGGAGTATTATTGTGAGGCTTGAATAATGAGTGAAAAGAAAAAGCTAGAATATAATGGCACAGTGCCAGGGACATGGAATGAATACTCAGTTTATGAGCTGAACAGATGCATAGTGGTAAGAAGCTTTCACATGGAATTATGGAGATTTTTTATTAACTGAGAGAAGAAGTAGTCTTTATTTTGGAAGACCAAACACTGCACTTGTTGGGGGGCCGATTGGTTGAACCCAGCAATTTACAATCTTGTAGCTCAATTTTGTCAGGAAATGAAGACAAACAATATGAGGCCTATTTTCAGGCCCCGAAATAGAAATGGTAAACAGAGAGAAAACTTTTTTAGAAGCCCTTGACAAAAGGCGACATTACGATCTCATTAGGCTTAATCTCCAGATACTAAATCCAACTCATCACCTTAAATCACCGAGTCGGGCAAGCTGAGACCCACAGCAGGACGGAATAGCACATTCAGTCGTTCTGCAATGTTTATTCTAAAATGGATGAAGGCTGTCATCAGCCCTTTATTGAGACTGACTTTAACCTCTTTGCAGCACCGCCTTGTGTTCAAGCGGAGGCTCGCAGTGGTTGGACAAAATATTTTAAGGAAACGCTTACCAGTGTTTTCCATGATGCAGATATCATATTATCACAGCAGGCATAAGACACACAAAAATGATCACAATTCAAACAAGTGTTACAAAGAAAATCTAAAGTGCACAGTTCAAGGTGTTCAGGCTGCTCACTGGAAAACAGGAGCAATGGAAAATGGTTGGATGTTGAGTGGAAAACTAGAAATATGTGAAGCTCTATTCACTCAGAGCAAATGTGTCCAATCAATGGAAGACAACTGTGTACACAAGATGCCTCAAACCCACTCTTTTAAAAACCAAGCTGGAACCAACAGAATTTGTTTGCTCACAGTGGATATGGGGAGTGAAGACGTGCAGTGCAGTGCAGGGCTCAGCTGCAGTGGCTTTTAATCAACAGCAAGCAACTGTGGCAAGACCTGTGGGCCACAGTGGAAGGGCAAACGGGCTAAAAGATGGCCCAGAGGACCAACGTGGGAACAGAATCATCAATTACTTACACTGTCGCCCTTGCCACCGGGAGAACCTTGGGGTCCGGGCAAACCTCTGTCTCCCTTCTCTCCTTGCTCACCAGGGGGTCCAATCAGGCCAATCAAACCTGGGTGACCCTGCAGGGCGAAAACAATTGTGCACACACAAAGAGCAATCAAGGATAACAGCAATGTTTCTTCACGTGCTCAAACTTTAAAGCTGCTGCATGCACGTGTAACAAAAGCAAAACTTTAACAGCTTTTTTTCCACAAAATTTAAATGCACATGGGAGGCTGGAAGGACAGAAGTTTCATTCAAATACAAATCCTCAGAAATTCTAATTAAAATGACTCTCCTACAACAGACACCCCCCCAACAAAACAACGGTTTACGACACAAAGATGATGAATTTTGAAATAGGCAAGCTCAAACAGGCCTGCTGATTTGACAGCATTCAAAATGCACACCAGCCAACACTGTGCCTCTATTGTGTGCTTTTAAACTGCTCTCTCTCAAGCCGCCATGTCAGTGTGTGGGAGGAAAATTAGATAGAGTAATGTGTGCTGTCTGAATATCGTTTGCAGTTATATTTCACTGACAAATTTGACAGTGGCAGTGAAGAAAAGAGCATGATTAGACAGATTAGAGTGATACATCACATTCGGATGCATGTTTAACCCACAAAGAGTTTTTCTCTTGCAGCAGCTATGGCAAAAACTAATTTTGTTTCCAAAATGCTAACATACGCCTTCATTTCATCAGTTGCAAAGATGAGAATCTTTGCGAGTAGAGAGTAGTCACGACTGAAGTCTAAACTAAGATCGGTGTTCACTGTTTTCAGGTTTATTTTTCAGCCTATTTAGAAGGTGGGCAATGAAGCCAAGACATAAGAAAAAGGGCAACACTCACCTTTTCACCCTTAGACCCAGGATCACCTTTCAAACCAGGAAGACCAGGAGGACCCTAAACAACCATAAAATAAGATAAAAATAAATTTCACAGATGGAGTACAAAGAAACTGAACAAAAGTAGCATCAATTATACAGGTATATTTAGAGAAAAGCATGGAGCATGGAAAAGCAAACATGACAACAATGTGCATATTACATACAGTATATGTCTTATGAGGACAGTAGTAATTGGGAAATATGCATATCCAAAGACAGGTGAGATGATTTACAGCAATTTCACCTATGTATGTTCAGTACAGAGAAAGTAGGCTTGGAATAAGACTGAACTTAAAGACTTAGAGCAAGGTTAAACTTGGCTCTGTAGAATGCGAAAGAATATCTCTCAGCTCCAGCTAGATAGATAAATAATGAAAGTGAGTGGGAGAGAGAAAGGGAGATATTGTGCATACTAACCATGGGACCAGGTGGACCATCTTGTCCTGGGGCGCCGGGCAGTCCTTGTTCACCCTGTGAAAAGCCGTTCAATTGCAGTGAGCATTATAGCCTGCTGTATTTCTCTGGCCTGTCATTGATTTTCTGTGCTCAGCACGATGATTAATAGCCCAAACAGGGAAAAAAAGGGTGCTGGAATAAACAAGCGAAACTAAAGTATAAGCCAAATGGATATATTGATTATTCCATGAAGTCTATCATCATGCCTTTGCGGTGTTTTTTATGTGTGTTCACTGTGTGAGTGTGTCTGAGCTTGAGCACGTATGAATGTATATGTACAGACTTACGACAGGGCCAGGGATTCCACGCAGACCCTCTGGACCGGGTTTTCCTGGAGGTCCCTGGGGTCCAACTGGTCCTGTTTTACCTGCTGGACCCTCAGCACCTGCTTCACCCTGTATGTGGATATGAAAGTGTTGTTAAAGCCTGACTCAGCCTGAAGAATTTAGCACAACTAAGGAATTTGAGCTTACTGTACCAGGCTAAAAATAGAGCTTTGTATACTTTTAAGGTAAATTACAAAGGCAATGGTAAATGTGGTTCACTTCAGTGTAAATGAGACATGTTTGAACTGTAATGCTAGGTTCGGTAATGGGATATATCTTCTCAGGTTTTCTTTGGAGCCCTTTCAGTATCTCACAGTATTTTTGTCATAATTCAGGAGCGGGCTGCTTTTAGCTTTGAATTATGCTGAGACAGTATGCAATGTGCAGATTGGGTAAATGGGGACAGGTAAACAATAGTCTGAGGTATCAAGTGTTCCTGTTAGTCCAAATGTGGTTTAGGACAGGGAAAATAATAGATGGTGGTATAACCCTGCCATGTTTTCATTTTAAGGTAATGAGGAACGTACTATGGCCTCAAGATTAAAGTGTGCCACAGTTGACCAACTTTAATCTGAACTACATCAATATGCACACAGACTAGACAGCGCCCATGGAAATATTGTATCAAGTTAGAGCCGCAAGGTGTTTACAGATTACAGGCTTACTGCAAACTGCTTTAATCAGTTTATTCAAACTAATGTGTTTTACGGCTTCACTTTCTTTCTTTTGGGAGTAAGAGATTAAACTCTAAGAATTTAAGGCACATATTCAAGGACGACTTGCAATTTTCAGAACATGAAAGTATTTAATAAAAGGTGATTATCTTTCAGTGCAAATTTTTACAAAATTGCTTCAGTAGTTAAAGCAGATATCTTTAGATTAGGGTTTGAAGCACAATATAGTGGTATAGTATTACATGTAAAGTAACCAGTGGATATGCTGAGAAGAAAGCTATATTTTTGTAGTAAATGTGATTTATACTGAGCATGCACCAGCTAATGGTAATTATTTATGTCAATGCTCAAAGAAACAGATAATTTGTATAGACTCAGATACTGATGAAACCAGATTTGTGTAAAACAAGTGCCGTCCTGGAGAACATCATTGGGGCCAGATTCTCTCTTAAACCAGTAGAGCATGATCACTGTGAATACCTGAAGGCTAGACATAAATAGCCTTTACTCTTTGTCTTCCTTGAAATTAAGTCACTGCACAATGCAAGAAACAAGTGAATCTCAGTTTTACTCAAACGGACTGTGTCCATAAATGTCCATCTAATTTAGGCTGGAAATTAAATTACATCTGTGTTGTTGTTTTTTTCTTTTTTCTTTTTTAAATTCAAGCCGGGGAACAATGTGGGTATACTTGCTGAGACTGCTCTACTGTGAGGAGGATGAATTGATTTTGTTACCTTAGCGCCCTTCTCTCCTTGCCTGCCCTCTGCACCAGCAGCTCCCGGAGGTCCCTGAGGGAGATGACAAGACACCACTTTAGCATTTCAACGACAGAGCATCAACGCACACTAACTGTTTAACAAGACTGTACACACCAGGGGGTGTTCATCATTGACTTTGAACACCAGCCGGAAGATCAGTGGGCAGAAAAATTTGTCATGTTTCTGTTTGTTAGTTAGATGTGCAACAAATGTTAGCTGAATGGATGCTATGGCCGTGAATGAGAGACCAAGGTTAAAGTACTGTAGTTGTGGATTTTCAGTTATCTTGTTTTAGATATAGTAGTCAGTTTAGTGGTCAGAAGTATGTAGCTACTTCTGACTGCTTATCTGAATATTAGTATATATTTTTCTATGTGCAGCATGAACAGGCTACAACGTTCATTTTATTGTGCACCCTTGTGTTTTAAAATGACAATACATGAAACTTACACCTTATATACCACTAAAAAAAACAACCTTTTCACTGCTAATTTTAGAATTAGTTTCGGTTTGAGTTTACACTAACCCTGCACTAGACATTTTGCCAGGCCTTCTCCTCCGGCCTCTTGGCATTTCACTTTCCTCTTATTTGATTTCACATTGAACAATTGTCTTGCCTGATAAATACTCGGTGGGCGGTGTCTTCGAACAGCGATGATAATCCAATGCCCTTGAATGTGCACTACCATAGCTACCGGTATGTCAAGATCCATTTAAGTGACATGCCTTTGTCCGCCCACAAAACCACAAAATTGTGCTGCCATGTACAAATACACACAGACACACACAGAGCCATCTCCAGTCAAGGGGTTGGCAGGCCGTCTTTCCTTTCAGGTCAGGATCTCTCATGCACACAGTGATTTCTTTCAACTCCAGCTCTGGTCACCACTCTTCAAGAACGCTCTCCATCCAAATTCCACTCTCATCTGGCTGACTGAGGCCTGAGAGCTATTGACTGAGAGCCTATAATGTCAGCCTGCCTCCTGTCTTAGAGCTTTCATCTTCTCCTGCTCTCTACCTCTTACTGGTAGTGAAGAGGCAGGCTCTTGATCAGCACAAAGGGCCATTTCAGTTGTAGCATGATAGCACAGCGGCTAGAGTCAATGTGTAGGCGTGCTCTTGTAGTCCAGGTATAAAACACTGATTATTTATTTTCATACTTGAATAAAATTACTCACAATTACAGAGAATAGTGACCTATATCCAAATAAAAAAAGACTTAAAGCCAGATGAGGTTAATTAGTTTTCCATATGTCTTAATCTGAGAAGCAAAGTTGAATAATGTTCAGTATTAAGGCATTAGGCAAATCAGATGAAACTAGAAATGCTGCTATGCTAAATGGGCTTATTCAGAATCAGTGGCTGTGCTGATGAGAAATGTGAGGATTGATGCAAATGTATACAGGCAAAATGCTGAGAAGACACAAAAAAGACCCTATAGATCCTAAACAACTCTTGCTGTGAAATTGTGTATTCCAATGAGCAACCTGTTGGGAGACTAGCAGGGATCATCTCAGGTCCTGTTTTTTTCTCAGTGATTAAAGACCTGTGTGTGATAAAATAGCCCTCTTCCTTACTATAATCCTGAGGCCATTTAGGTGCAGCATATGCTGATACCATGCTAAATACTCAGAATGTAAATTACATTGGGCACATTAGCAAAGCAATCAGCCCTGGTTTAAAAATGCTTGTCATGTCCTCCCCCCTCACTTGAGATTGTGACTTTTCTTTCAAAATCCAGAGAATGGCTGCTCATTTTCATGTGGACTTTGAGCTTCACATCATATTGTAAATATGTTAATGTTCCATTTCGGATGTGTGCATTCGAAAAGCAGATTACTGACTTTAGACTCTAATACTGTGTGGTGCATGAAGAAGATCTCCTTATTGTATGAAGTGAGAATGAACATCAAAGAAACATAAACTTTTAATCTCTTAAAATCTTCTTTAGTTTTCTCAAAGTAGAGACCCAGATCCTCTGGTCAAGGCTGACAGAAATCTCACAATCAACACATTAAATGATTTAAGGTTTTGATTTAATTTTTAATTTTTTCAGTTTTTTTGGGTGGACCAACCCTTCTCCTTTCATACCCTCTTAAGAACTTTACCACGTCCATGTTATGCCTTTGTTTTGCTCTGGCTGTCAGTCAGCAACCATGGATCAATAATGTGTCAGACTTGCTATATCTCTCTCACTTTCTTTCGCTGCCACAAGGACGTAAATGAGTTTGGAACAGACGGCTCTTTTTTTCCAGCTATTTTTTGGTAAGCCTTTTCAATTTCTTGCTAGGAAAAAAAAAGACATTCATTCATTCATTTCTCAACGGGCTTTGAGGTGGATTTCTTTGCAGACAGCACAACGCCTTGACCCCTTAAATCTCCCACTTTGTTTTCCCCACTCTACTTTTAATGAAAATGAATCTCTCCTGCTTTACTGCCAAGATTGAGTTGTTGGGGGGGAGGTTTAGTGAAGTGGGGCAGGATCCTGGTCTGTTAAAGTCAGAATACAATGCCAACAATACACAGGGCATTCATCTGTTTCAGAATAGGGCCAAGGCATTTCACGTGGGCTTGTTCAGTCATGATATTTTTTATCAGAACAATTCACTCCTGCAGTGAGTCAGCCTATGTTGGATTATTGCCAAAAGCTCACCACTGATACACAAAAATAAAACTGTGTTTGTAATTTTAGCTCTTATGGCCACAGACTTACTCTCTTGCCAGGTGGTCCAGGTGGGCCAGCTTCTCCAGATGGACCTGGAGGTCCCTGAAAACAAGCAAGGAAACAGGAGATGCAGAATACTATTAAAGATAAGAAAACAAGTACTACAAACAAATCAGCGCTTATTTGAATTTTGATAAGAGAAGCTTGTTCTTTTGTTATGTTTACCAAAATAACACCATGCATTGATGTTTAGGGAATATTCCACCCCGGGATAATACAGAAGAGTTAAAATCCAAAGTTGGATTCAGTTCTACACTGCAAAAAAGTATACATACTGGGCTGCCTGAGACACCCTTCCAATTATCTCAGAGTTAATTGCAAGCAATCAGACAATTCTTATCATAATTTGCATAGGTAAATATCTCGCAGTACTGAAAAGTGTACAAAGAGTAAAATATTCAGCTGTTTCAAACATAGTTACAGGTAAATAAGAATAACAGAAATATATATGTTCTCCTCTCAAAGAATGCCTAGTCACTGTACAAACATCATCATGTTTTAAGATACCTTCTCAAGACTGTTTTTACTTCGTTAGAGCAAATCAGAATGCAATCAGTGTGCATAAACAAAAATTCAAATATGTAACATTCATGGAGTAAAAAAAAATACTAGTGTGTTTTTCTTTGGCAATGATAAAGGCTCATTTACATTTATAAATATTAATAAGCGTTGTGATTTGCTGCACTCTACACACGGCCAGCACATTAGTGTTTGGCTGTTATTTCTAACCACACTTAATGAATCTGCAAAGCAGATAAGTCCAGTTACCGTACACCCAAGAGTACAGAGCAAATATCATGAATTAAAATGCTGCATTCTAAATCATTTAGTTACTAGATATAATAACAGCTTTCACTGGAGGCAAACTTGTGGTGGACTGCAACATTAATAATAAACATAAACAAGAGATATTCATACTCATTCATACACACTGACTAAAAAGCTGATTATCAGGATTAAATTATAATTAAATTATATCATCCTCTTATAAAATGTCCCTCAAGTGAACCATATGCAGTACATGATATATACTTGTTCAGTCCAAATACTGTGGAAAAACTTACCGGCTGACCAGCCTCACCATCCTCTCCCTTCTCTCCTGATTCCCCATCAGTGCCCTATAAAAGAGAAATATGCAGGTTAGATATTTTTCTGATTTTAAAAATATCTTATTAACTGTCAAATGTACTTAAATGTCATACTTACAGCAACACCTGGCTCTCCGGGAGGGCCAGGGTCTCCAGGGAATCCAACAGGACCCTTTAAAGAAGAGAAATGAGATGCATCAGTGTAGCAATAGAAACCTGAAGTGCTGCTGCTGAGGCACATCTCCCTGGATACAGATATTAAGGCAATGGTAAGTAATTTAGACAGTGATTTAGTCCTGGTGTACCTGGTTACAACCATTGAAGGCAATTTGATGGACTTAATGATGATGTTGCAAATCCATGAGAAAAGGCCTCACTGCATTCCATTACCATGCAGGCATAAAATATAATCTCCCTCAATAAAAAGGCTTTTTAGCTCTTGAATATGTTCTAGGATAAAACTGCCCACCTCTAGGCTGGTGGGGGACATTTCCTTTAAAGCAGTACATGTGAGCCTGATAGACTGAGTGCTGGAAACACTGCAGATTTTCAGAGTATCTGGCAGACTTACAGGGTTCCCCTTTGGACCGTCATCCCCGGGGGGTCCTTTGGCACCGGCAGGTCCAGCAGCTCCAGGGGGGCCAGCCTCTCCTTTCTCTCCTCTCTCACCTTTAGGTCCCTATAGTAGTCGGGGCGGGCATTCATTACATCAGTACCACAGGGGGCAGCAGTTTTTAAAGGAGTCAACTCTTAATTGAATGCGGTTCAAAAACTGACATGGTCAGGGGCGGCTGAGAGAAATGGGATCCAAAACTGATTACAGCAACGGAGGAAAAAATCTTTGAAAGGTCAACACTGCTATGTGATTTCCAGCTAAATGAGCCATTGAATATGATGTTACTGTGTCAAGGCACATCTGATACATAGGGATCACTCAGACTCATGTAAAAAGTACAACATATAATATTTACAGATTTCATTAAGACCATGATTCCTAGAATCATCATACTCCCTAATGAGAATAAACATGTTGGTGATGACTTTCATATCAGGTTTTATTATTACTGTAAGAAACTTTGACTTTTCAGCAAGGAATTCTGCAGATTGTATGATTTCATTTCAAACCGGCTGCACAACATTTGGGCAGTCAGCTTTTTCTATTCATTGAGTGGAACTCTTTAGCAGATGAGAGCGAAGAGCTGTAGTTTTTATCTGCTGTACAGCTTTAAAGCCATGTTAAATATTTGAGTAAAAGAAACAGTTGAATAACAGTTTATAAAGTTTATATGATGTTTGCACTGCACACATACTTTAGCTTCATTGTGGTGTTTTTGTTATTTATTGTATATCTATGGTGTATATGGTTCAGCACTGTGTGTGCGTTTCAGTTCTCTTCAATGTATATCATTACTGTGGGCCTCCTTTTCAAATGGATGAGGATGATAATTACCCTTTTAGTTGTATTAAAAATCTGAAAACTCTTATTGCAACCACTGTGTTGACCATTATACATTATGCCATAAAAAATAAAGTAAAATTAAATTTTAATGAAGGTAAATCCATTCCAATATTTTTCTCAATACCATATCTTTTAGTAGCAAAGGCACGTTATTAATTTTGCCACTGCCATGAAAACTAAATGTAAAAGAATTAAAAAATATATGAAAGGCAGGGGGTTGGGCTGTGCTGATGGGGACTTGAGCTGCACATTGACTTTGAAAATGTCAATGACACCAGCAGTATGATGGGAAACTAGTAGGGGACATTATGAATGCTGGTAATCACGCTTCTCTGCCACTCCCACTGGAGAAAGGCCATCTTTTCAATCTGCTGTTGTGCTTCAATAATGATGAATGAGGCAGTGGAGCTAATAGAGCCATCAATGATGGTTGTCTGGTGAAAGTTAAAAAACAAAAATGTCATAAATCTCTGTCTGGCAATAACACAGGTATGTGGATACGGTACATTAACATGGAATCTCTGAAAAGGCATTTAATATTATAAGCCCCATAGTAGAATAAGAACAATCTATATACCAGGTAAAACTTGTAAAGTCCTTCACAACTTTCCCACTGTAGCAATTAAAACAGGGCAAACCACAGCTAAACACTTTATTGGTGTTTTGATGCTGACTTGATTCATCACATTGCTGTTTAGGGCAGACGCACCAGGCGTATCCTCCTGGTAATTATGTCTTAAGAGTCTGGGAGGAGACTCAATTTGGCAGGCCATGAGGACATGGGGTGCAATGTTGAAGAGCCATGCTGAGCTGAACTACCAGTCTAAATGTGAGGAGCAATTACTTTCAGTGTGATGAATACAAAGTGACAACCCAAAGGAAAAAAAAAATGTTAGATTGGATTTTGTTCAGTGTTTGCCTAAAGCTATCCATTAAGCAACCGTTTTCCTGTGGATAACCTACAAATACATGCTGCTGCTTGCTGGTTCTATTGTGCTGCAACAAAAAAATGCTTGACCACCATAGTGAGAGGTGTCTACATTGAAGTTATGTAAAGTTGCTTTTTAAAAAAAAAATGTTTTTCAACTAGAGTGCTGCTAAGCTAATAGTAGAAATGAGTGTTGATATGTAGGATGTGCTGCACATGTGACAAACTGAGGCACATACATATTTAAAGAGATACCAACATAAGATATTGCTGCAAAACATATTTAGTTTGACAAACTATCAAAACAAAAACAGAGCTAACTTACCCCAGTTCCGGACTCTCCAGGTGGTCCCGGGTTTCCAGCCTCACCTTGTTCACCCTGTGGTTACACAAATGTCAGTGTCTAGACAGATAAGCCTTAAACCTTGCACATGGAGAGCTTCCAACTTGAAAAAAAAGTCACATATACGCTAACAAAACAGTTGTTAAATACTAAGACTTAATGATGTTAATAATACCAACAAAAGTCAGACATTTAACTTAACTAAGACTACAACTGCAGCTGAGACAATGGTATTAAAAGTTACTGTATTCTGAGTGCCCTCTTAAAGTGTTGGTAGCCCGTCATGTTTCATATTCCAGAGTCATTTTAACAGCCGTGGTGCAGCATTAAGTATTTATAGCGCAGCCGTCTGCCAAATGGCAGTAAAATGGATGAATCTTGTTGGAAGCATTGTAAAATAGACATTAATAGTGTCAAAGCACTAACTCAGACAAAAAGCTGGGGTATATGAAACGAATAGACTGCAGGTGGTAACAAAGGGAAGGGCGGCAGATAACTCTTGGCCATGTTCTGACTCTTACCTTCTCACCCACAGATCCCATGGGGCCCACTCCTCCCGGTGGGCCTTGTGGACCCTGCAGCAGGAAATAAAAAAAGAGATGAGTCATCATCGAGGAAGCCACTTAAGATGTAGTTAGATGGATGACATAGTGTTTCAAATCCCTTTTTATATATGAAAGCTATTTAATTGTGTGTATACACATTGTTATTAATTAGCCATACATACATCAGCTCCACTAGGACCCTGAGGACCTCTGGGACCAGGGGGACCAGGTGGGCCCTGCAGAAAAAAAAAATCAGTATTGTTAAAGCACATCAAACCATCAATAAGAGTGCATACAAAAAAGCAGACGTGTCTCTTACCATGGGGCCAACATCACCGTTCTCTCCCTTCTCGCCAGGAGGTCCGGGAAGCCCCTGAGTATGACAAGAATGAATAAACAATTATATTAGCGGAAAAGAAAACAGTCATGTTACAAGCGCAAGGTGCTGTTGCTCGAATGAATGATGGTGTTCTTAATGATTTAATTTTGTTTGTGCCGTTAAGTGCATTCACAACAGCTGTTCCTGCCTGAGATTTAATTTGCCATTTGATTTGACTGCTATGAATACATTGCTGTGATGCGCTGAAATATTAAATATATCTGTGGACCAGAACATGCATAAATGAATCACGAGAATCCATGTTTTAACTGCAGTCTAGTCCTATTATCTGTTTAATGAAATATTCAATGAATATCTTCCAAGTGAGGTCAAGAACAAGACTCCAACAAGATGAACCAGAGACCTTCAGAAAACAGTCAATCTAACTAACATAAACAAATGAAGTGCAATTTATTGATGGCAGGAGACAATCCTTTAAGCAAATATACACACTCTTTCAAAAGCTCGTTGAATGACATTTGAGACATGGAGGAAAAGATTACTTTTAACAATACAGTACTCAAAATAAGCACAGCAGAAACGTCAGATAGGCCAGATTGTGTCTACCAAGATGTGACCACACAACAGGACCCCCTGCACAACAGAGGTTTAAGCTTCCCTATAAATACTCAGGTGAAAGTGAGATGATTTTATTCTACAATTCTGTCATCGGCTCTGCAAACATGTAACACAATACTCCCTTTTTTCCCTTGTTGTCCGACTCACTCATGCATGTTAAATGAGCAGCGAGGTCGAGACCTCAAGTGCGTTTGAACCCTGACATTTCTACGGGTAATTGCTTTGATTTAATTGCTGTAGCCTGCTTTACCTGTGCGTGAGTGTCTGTTTCTTGACTCAGTGTGTGAACCATTTTGCAAGGAAGGAGATCAAAGAATTACTCCTTCTCCATGTGCTTACACCAACCTAAAACACTCACAACAAGGGCCGGAGAAAAAATAACTCTTTGCTGACTTTTGTCAGTTTGTGTGCACTGCCATACATCTAAGCATATGTGTGTTCCTTCTTTTGTTTGCAAGGGTTTTCCGTGAGTGCTAAAAAGTGTGTGTAGCTGCATGCTGATTCCTGCTGTGCTGAGAAATCTCATCTGTGTAAAGGTCTCCTCTGGGCTGAGATCGTTACTGGCGCCACTAATTATACAGCATGCTAAGTGTGCTCGATGAGGAACTGACTATCCGAGCAGGTCTGTCCACACAAATAATGGAATCGCAATGGGAAGGGAATTACTCCCAATTAAAAGTCCATTGAATACCATCCTGCAGAGATAGGATAGAACCTTGGAATGATGAGCGGTAGTCTATGTAATTTCATCAAGACAATGACCCCAATCCCTGTGGTAAAGTCTTAACGTGCTTATCTTGAGAAGTTGATTACTAATAAAACAGATAATGATGAACAAATGGGCTACAACTGAGGTGGAGGTCCGACTTTGTTAGATTATTATCTTGGAAACATTATTAAGCCTAGTTGTAGAACAGATTGGTTTTCTTGTAATTTTTTTTTTTTGCATTAAGCTTATCTGCCTTTTAAATAACTATTTTCTGGCTTAAAGTATTCCTTGGATGGGCTCTGTACACACCTACATGTATACACACTAACGAATAACGAAACAATTAATATCATGAAGCAAAGTGCAACATTGATGTTCATGCCTTTTTCTAAAGCATTACACACACTGACAGGCATTGTCGGTCTGAGGAAGCACGCTTCCTGGCCCTCCTTAACCATGTAGTGATGAAGGTAGGATGTTGTCAGCGAGTGAAGGTTAAAGGTGTAATTATTGCAGGTCAAAAGCTTGGTCAGCACACAATACACACCACACACCACACACACACCACAGATCCAATTAAAGCAGAGTTTAGTACAGTGCCATCTGTGCAATGTGTGTTAGTGTGTGTGCCTTTGTTTGCACTGTAACATGGTATGGGATAAATGTCACAAGGTGTCGTAGCCCAGGCTATTAAGAGTAGTAATTGAATGATCCTGATTCTTTTGTATGGCATCCCATGACACTGCCACTGCAGGACAGAACAAGTCAGAAAACAACTGAAAAATATCATTTCATTACATGACTGCAGCGTTCTAGTCCATTAAATTATAATATAAGAGATGTATGCAATACAACACAGTGTATAAAACAGACATTTGAGAAAAAAAAATACAATGAATGGCTATACCTTAATACATTATAATTATTTTAAATGCAGTTTGTAGTGGTCATCTGCAATACATTTATTACGTTTTTCAGCTGTTGTAGATGCTTAAGAAGCCTTTCCTTCCTTAGCAAAATGTGATTATTGTAGAGTATGGTATTAGCAAATCAGTTAACTGAATGGCCCTTGAAACTCTCTTCAGCCCTCAGAAAAATAAGACTAAAAGAGTCTTAAACACATCTGATCTCTCAGGCTAAGCACTAATAGAGACATGACTTAATATGTCAACAGGACCACACAGAATATTTACCACAATGTAAAGCATATAAAATGAACATAAAGTTATTAGCTGGATCTGAGATTATTTTGGGTGCTTTGGTGAGAGATTTTATACCTGAGGAGCCGATATCTCCCTCCATGTATGGCTCACAAGGAAATGTCTTTTTTTAACATTATCTTTATGAAGCTTGAACTACGGCTCATAGAGGATAGAATGTGTTCATACAACAATGATGACTTTCTTCTAACCCAACGATACAGCTACAGGACGGGACAGTTGTTGTGTCATGTGAATAGATGAGGTTGTGGAGGCAGGATTCGCCTTTGTTCTAGCTTCCATTTGTCATTCATTTTGTGAATTTGTGCTGCCTACCTATATATCTTTACGCAATAATTTTTACATGAAAATGGTAAAAATGGATTGCTACATTAAATCTGTTATACACAATGTAGTGCCTGAATTTCTCAGTGTACCATAACTATCAACATAGATAAATGTGACTCTTGTACTACTGCACAACGCCACTTACTGTTTGTTTTCATAGCTCGCTACATAAAGTTTAGACTCGGCAACTGTTTTTTCATGAAGCTTACTTGAATACTGTGGGATACCATCATGGTTCATTGTACGGGATTACTGCAGGTGTCTGTATGTATTTGCAGTGTCTGCACAGGTGAAAATGTGCGAATGGCACTAACCTGCAGGCCGATGGGACCAGGGGGTCCAGGGAAACCTCTGGAGCCTTCATCTCCCTTCTGTCCAAACATACCCTGCTGACCTCTGGGACCAGGCTCTCCATCAGCTCCCTGAGAATGAAAAACACACACACTTTTATTGTTTGTTTGTTTGTTGGGATCTACTACTTCTACAGATATAACACATTGACTAGCAATACAGAAATTCAGAAATACTATATACATATCTAGCTTGAATATATGTCTTCCAGCCTGTCTTTTCATTTCATTTGTGAGATTCATTTATGCTTTTAAGGGCATGTGTACTTACAGCAGGACCTGGGGCACCTATGGGACCTTGGAGACCAGCTGGGCCAGGAGGACCCTGAATACAAACAGGAAAAAGTTGCTACCACATCCTATAAAGACACTCAAAGTATGACTTAACTTACTCACAGTGTGATAAGTGTGTGGTTCTGTAAGTAGGAATCCATTCAAAAAACATCACTAATTCCTTAATTACTATGAAAAAAGGTAGTAAATATGAGTGCAACTAAGGAATGAATGGACTTTGTTTCCATTACGCACCTGTTCTCCCTTGTCAGCTTTGCTTCCTTTCTGACCGGGCTCTCCAACCTCTCCCTGGGAAAGAAAAACACAGACACACACACACACAAAGTGTGGGCTCAGCTAGCTTTGTCTCTAAATGTTAACAGCTTATGAAAAATCATTGAAAACTCTCAGCGCAACATAAACAACCATCATCTGTAACTATAATCTTTACAGAGTACTTTTTGTGGATGTACAAAAATGGAATTTTTTTCACCATATAGTTCACTGCCCAGCAAACCTCCAGCTACAGTGACATATGTTTGGCAGTTCAATAGAAGGTCTGGTAGTAATCTTAAGGGGCATAATGATTGCAGAAGATGAAAAGAGCTACAGTATTTCACTTTAACATCTCCTCTAATTTCATTTGCTGGCAAATTTGGTAATGAAGATGGATAGGCTACAGTAAGGAGAAGAGACAGACATATTCGATGCAGATGGCCTAAGTGGGAACATGAGGATGAGGATTGATTGGCAATCTGTTTCAGTCTCAAAACGTATTCCACTATGGGAAATGAAAGGGATTGTAACTGGGCCAGCAGGACGGGATGGGTGGTGGCGAGTATGGCTGTCTGACCTTGTCACCGTCCTCTCCGGGTGGACCTTGAGGTCCAGCAGGCCCAGGCAGGCCAACAGGACCCTGAACACCATCACGACCAGCAGGACCCTGAGGCCCTTTCTCGCCCTAGAAGAACAGAGACATTTGTTTTAATTACATTTTGAAAACAGAATAAAAGATAACAAAGACGAAAAAAAAGAAACAGCTGCTGTGGGAAAGGAAAAACAAACACTTACAGGTGCTCCCTTCTCTCCCGCAGGACCTGGGGGACCCTGAGGACCAGGCCTACCAGACAGGCCAATTGGACCAGCTAAACCAGCAGGACCCCTCTCCCCAGGAGAACCCTGTGTGTGTGGGAAAGAGAAAAGGTGATGCGTGGCAGAAGCAATGTTTTGTTCATTGCAGAGAGGAATGGACACATATTTAATAGTTAGTCTGTCCATAAATATGTACGGAAGCCGATAACGGCCATGGATTTTTCTTTTTTTCATGCACTGTTATCTTGTGATAACGACTTATTATCTCGTTATCTCGATATAACAAAGGTTGTTTTCTCGTGATAACGAATTCATTATTTTGTTAACTTGATATAACAAAGATTGTTTTCTCGTGATAACGATATAATTAAGTGTGTGTGTGTGTGTGTGTGTGCGTGAGAATGAGTCAGTCAGTTAGTGTAAGGACTGTAAATGACCTTTAATGTGATAATTGTTTATAAGAACATCTTGTTTTCATTTAGTTTACTGATATTCTTTGAAGCCAGGTTATTATTTAATTGTTGGACTTTTATTTTGAAAGCGTCCTGTGTGAACACCTGTGTTCTTGTGAATCGTGTGTGTCTGTGTTGGAAGTGTACCTGCATGGTTTTTGCTGAACGTGATGAAAACGACTTACTTAGCACCTGGCTGATAAAGGGCACAAGCTCTAATGGTGTGTCCGAAGGTGTGTTCGAGTGTACAAGGTTCCTGTAATAAACTCCTTGGACCATCAGTTAGAGAGTCTGACCATCATCCAGCCAGAGATGCGCCGCCGATATAGCTGAAGCCTTGCTAACCATCTTCTTAGATTATGCACATTAATGTGTATATTATCTGTAATAGCAAGGCATAATGCTATTTCAACCTGTGTCAGGCCTTGATTGAAAATATATGTGACGCAGTGATCGATATGCTCCTGCTCCTCTGATATTGCTACAGTGAAAGACGTTCCCTGCAATGATTTAATATACTACACAATTGTATTGTTTTCTCGAGATCACAAATTAATTATATCGTTATCTCGGGAAAATGGAGGAAATAAAATATATGAATGCATGGCCGTTCTCAGCTTCCGTAAATATGACCGGAGCATGCTCTACAATAACCACATCATTAAGAAATATACACAGCAAGATACAACCGAGTTGCACTGCTAATGGATCAACACACACGTCCACACTTACATTCACAAACATTTTTAAAGAGAAAAACTGCAGGAACAAACAGTGGCAGGTGGCTTTTCAGTTCTAATAACGCAGCGCTGCTCCTTAAAAGCAGCCAGCATTATGTTCTGTGGGTCTGGGAGCTGACGCCTCAGTGGCTCTAAGCTCTGAGAATTTCACTCCTGCAGTTGGAAATGCAGTTCTGAATGAAAGAGGCTGCTGCTGTGTATCAGTGCTCGCATACGGGAACACACCGAAATCCATAAAACATGATGGTGAATGATAATCAGCATTTCTTTTTTTAAATCTCTGTTGCACTGAACTGACTGTGTACCTGCATGTGCATTAACGTCATGTTCCCAGGAATACATTACACTATCAATACGAAGAAAATACAAATTACGACTGTTTAATGTCCTGTAAAATCAAGAACCTAACTATGGAAGCTGTGTTGTTCATATGTTGATATTTTGTGCCTATTTTGGTATTTACACACTGATACCTGTTCCGCTAGCTCCAAAATTTATTTGTTTCATTTTGCGTATGTTAATACTAATAATAGTGAATCTGAATATCATCATGTTTTTATCACCTCTTACATGAATGAGAGTATTCTGTGATCCCATCTATGTCAAAGAACACGCAACTCATTCTACATTGTTCATCCATTAATCAAATTTCAAATAAATTACTTTTTCCCCATGCAAAGGCTTTTCTATCTTGTTAAGAACAAAATATGGTAACACTTCACATGACTCTTAAAACTCAATAGTGATGGAACCCTATGTTTCCTATTCTGAAGTGTGAAATGACCCATCTGACATCATTCATTATCATCTCTGCAAAAACAATGAAAACAGTTGTTGGTAAACATCGTCCGAATGCACTCAGGGAGAAGAGTGAATGAAGGAGGTTATGAATATTATGTCTTAATATTTCCCACATCTTGAAGCACCAATACTCAAAGGTTTCTAATGTTCAATTAACTTTAGACCTACTCTATGGTCTACAATATAACTAAATGTAGAGTGCAGGCTACTCTGATTGTGGTCTTGAGTAGGAAGTTATGAATGTATTTATGTCCCAGGGCTGCAATTACTGCAGTGGAGTCACACTGCTGCTACACTACTCTAAACATGTTCAATCAACATGTTAATGTATATGTACAGTAAGTGCTGAATGGTAGACAGTCAATCCTCCAGAGAGGGACATTGCATTCTTAAGAAAAGTGATGTAAACATACTCACATTATGTGGAAACCTGATTTATACTGCAGTCAGTGACATGTAACGTTGCAATTGTAACAGTGTATGTTAAAGTATAGAGACAATGTGAGGGCCAAAAGTTCATTTAAGTTTTTACAATGAAATTATTAATTTTTTAGCAGCATAGGTTGGTGCACCATGAAAAATATGTCAATTATGTGATTAGGAGGAAGAGAGAACTCTGTTGTGACAGCAGCAGTCCATCATGTCATTTAATTGCCGTAAGCTTATAAATGTGTCTTACAAAGGAGTTCTGGAGTTTCAGTGACGAAGAACATATGAGCCAGAATGCAACCTTTGGGAGGGATGAGGGACGTGCAGGAGCAATGCCCTAGAAACTGACTCACCATATGGATGCTCTCCCGGCTGTGTGCTTTTTGCTGTGTGTGTGTGTGTTTCTTTGTTTGGTTCTGTCTCTGTGTGCCAGGAGGCAATGGAGCAAACATTCTTGATACCCAGCTACTCTAGCGCATGATCGCTCCTGTGACAAATCGCTGTGTGCAGTGGGACGGGATAAAGTTTGATGACTCTTTAATTGGAAAATTAATAATTAAACACTTATGATGTGACCATGATGGCTTAATGAGATTATACATTTATACCTATGTTTATATTTATAAGTTTGTTTACTACGTTTGATTTTTCTTCATGTGTGCCTTTAATATTCACAGAGGCTCATTTACCTTTACAACCTCTAATTTCCTATAATCAAGGCTTTCCTTTCTCTGTGGCAGTTGTGATGACTTCAACAGAATGCACGAGTGTGTAGAAATTTCAACACTACAAAGCTGAGAAAGGGCATACTACTCACCAAACCTTTCCTGTGATACACGTTTAAAAGACTAACTGTTAACTGTCTCTCATTTAAGTTTCAGAGCTTTGCCTCAAACTTCCTGCCTCCCTGGTGGTGATGTTAAAAGGAAAGCTAGTATAAAGATGACCTAGCAGTTAGCCAGAGTAAATCGAGATCTTTTTTTTTTTCCTGTTCAAATAATGTAAACTGCACTCTGGTGCTTGGCATATGAGGGTATCAGTAAAACATGACATGTGCTATACAAGCCCAATCAAATATTGAATGTCATAGAAAAAAAAGAAAATCCAGTACGAAGAGGACAGAAACCATTTTTACCCAGTGGTACTTTGATTTCACGTAAATTTATACTTACAACAGGACCAGGTGGACCTTGTGGCCCCTCTCCGCCCTTCAGACCTGCTGGGCCCTGAGGAGAAGAAGGAGAAAACACATGAGGACTTCCTTGACATAGCTGTTAAACTCTGTAACTTTCAGCCTATGCATTTGCTCTTCAGCCCTGCATTTCAACACGTCCATCATCAGATGCCAATCCAGCAGGGACTGTCTGCTTTCGTTTACTCGTCCATCACTTCAGCCAGACACCACCGGAAATATGCTTTGAGTGCATTTAACCTGAGAGCCCTGCTTCAAGAAATATCATTGCTATTGACATTTTCATCTGGGTAGACCACCAGCATGAACCCAAGGCCAAAAGTATAGTTGGTGACAAAAAAATATCATTCATTGTAAGTAACTCAGTTATTCACAGGAAATTTAAAAAAAGACACCTTCCCCCTTAATAAATGTGCTCCTATAATTTTTTTTGAGAGTATACATACAGTATATAGATACATAAGTTGTAAGTACACAAGACTGTAAGTGTGTCTGCATGTAGGTGCCTATAATTGTCATTGGGCACCTGCAAGCGTGTGAGTTTTTACATGCAGTGTTGTGTATAATATGTAGTATGCAGGTGTGTTTTCCTGTATATTTGTCATTGCCCAAAATGTGTGTGTCTGCAGCTCCCTAGTGGGCTACACCAGAGCACATGGTAGTATCAGTAATGAGTCTCTGCTGGCTGTGGCTGTGTGCTCGAGTAAATTACAATGGCAGAAAACAATCAGCCCCACTGCTGGCCTGCAGAGTCTGACTGACCTTGAGGATGCAGGCAGCAACGCACTTCTTCTCCCAACAGTATATCCATTCCCAGCCACCACAGCCTAATTGCCAACATTGCCCACTTAATAATTTATTGAGTAAATAATGCATATAAAAACAAAGAAAATAACTTTGCTGCCCCCCCAAAAAAATCATAGCAACGAAATTCAAAAAAGCAATTCAAGTCCTTGAGTTAAACCAGAGAATAACTCAAAAATGGATCCCCAACCAGCCTGCCTCTTTAATAGAGGACCATGATGCATTGCGTCAGTTAAAACAGTGGTGTCAGTTGTGGCGGAGCGATGCAGAGGCATGCCTGTTCATTTGTTAGATGTCGCTTTGGATTTCCTCTGCAACGGATTGATTGCTACGAGTGAATTCCTGGGCTGGTGTCTCTAATGAAGTGAAAAGCTCTAGATCGACGCCGGTCCATTTATTATGTAACAATGTTCTGTCACTTTCTACTAGCAAATGCGTGTAAAGAGAAGCTATGATGAATAGGTGCAGGTGGATTGGAGCTCTTACCGTGGCACCGGGTAGACCTCTTTCTCCAGGGAAGCCTCGAAGGCCAGGGGGACCATCTTTGCCAGTGGATCCCTGTGGTCCGGGGTCACCCTAAATAAACAACACCAAATATCTGTGTAAGTGTGGTTCGTGATATGTTCATCAATACAATTTACAACTCAATACTATCAAACTTGTATTTAATCTAAAAGATATTGAAGACTGGGAATTTTAAGAACCCACCAAAAGTAGACAGGTGATGAGAAAATATATCTTAAATGACCAACCCTATAGAGCAACTATTCAAATCAGGTGTCACAATGTAGAAATAAAGCATGATGCTGCATGGCTTATAGCTCACCTCAGACTCATTTTTCTGGTTACACTATACCACAACTGTGTATTCAAGTTTGAAAAACAGAAGCAAGGATTAATAACAACCCATCAAGTTGTGCTATCATCCAATCAGGTGAAGCAAAGTTTGTCTGGATTTAGGAAAGAATCTACTCCATCGACTACCTGCCAACTGAGCCTTGCCAGTCAACAAGTTTGAAGTTCTAATATTAAGATCAAAGTGCTATTCCAGACCCCTTGGGCAGATCTGTATACAGCTGAAGAATCCACATAACAACCAGCTTCTTACTGCAGTTATGCAGGAAACTGGTGTATGATGACCTTCACTTGACATGTGTTCAACTTTTGTCCCTTTACATGAGACTGCTGTCACTGATGGGTCACTGGTCTTAATTTACAGAGATTCCACACCACAGAATTACTTTACATACAAAAGTTCAAATGAAGGTTTCAGCTTAGCCTCCCTCCTTGTGTCTGAAATGGTCTTTATTCTTTAGTCATTGCTTCATTATTAGGAAGCCTTACAGTGTCACAGATTCAGTTTGTGCAACAGCAACTTGAGAGCTTGGAACTTCAACATTTTAGACGCCTTTATTTTCTTTTGCATTAAATTTTTGTTGTCATAGACACCATACACAACTTCCGATGTAACTTTATTGGTTGGTGCTGGCATGGAGTCAGTATTGGTTTTAAGATGCAAAGCATATGACAGATAAATCACGTAGTTGAGAACTGCACAGCACTCAGACGGATCCTTGTAAATCAGAAGTTAAGAAATGCCCGCCCTACTTAAAGATGCTTAACATCTTCTTCCTCTCAGCCCTCTGGTGAGATGTGTACACGCAGCTATCTTTCGGAATTTATGCATTAAAAATAAAGTACCACAATATATAGCTTGCAAGTGAGCAAGAGAACTCTAAATTCCTTTAAGAGAACATCCGTTTGAAAAGTATGTACTAATGGCTTTGCACATCCCATCAGGATCAGAAATGTGCTTGTTTTGTATCCAACATCTGTCTTAATGGGCCATTAACTGCAATTAGTTTTTAGCACGTATGTTTTCTGTGGATTCATTAACAGTGTCACCACACAGTCAATACATAAGCCTCAATTCAATCAAAACCAAGGCACCACTGCTTTCAAATCATAAAATACAATGATTTCACTCTTCTCGCCAACTTCATTATGAAACAAATGTTTCTGTTGAAAGGGTAACATAATATATTAAATATAATATATATAAATATATAAAGCGATTCAGGTGTGAATCCACATCACACCAAACACATACTGACAGAGATCTCTTTGACTGAACTAGCAGACGGAGCTTGACAGTAAGAATGTGCAAGCAAACATCTGTTCAGATTCTGCAACTGTTGACATGCTCTCCCCCTTCCCTCACTTCAGACAACTGACTAACTTTTTAAGTTTCTTTGTATTCTATCTACAAGAAAGGAACATTGCCAATAATTGCAGGGCAGCGTCATTTACTTCCTAGTTGATTTTGTGCACCACATCCCTAAAACAAGGACATTTGACTTCAGTAAAAGTAACTTCTGGCTTGGTTCTCCTTTCTTTTCTATTGGCAGGCTGACTTTATCTGCAAACGGGGAGGCACAGAAGAGTGGGCTAGAGAGGTATAAGAGGATTTGGGCTCTGCTGCCAAGACCTCCACAGAGTGTCCCTGGCATACTGATGTGCAGGCCTGAGCAGTGCTGGGGAAGAAAGTGGGGCTGTGAGTGGCGGAGGGTTTGGAGTTAGCCGACGGACTTGATTAAACTGTCTGCTCGGGGAAGAAAATGAAAGCAGAAGACGTAGGGGTTTGAGGGAGAGGATGGTGGGCGGGGGATGCTGAGTGGTCCTTGGAGTCAGGGGCTGGGTTTGGAGCAGCCCATACTTCTAGAAAATGGTTACTGTCTGCTCCTAATGGGCACTCAATTGCCAGCTAAGAAAGGGCCGGGGAGGGAATGTTGTTCTGCGCTCCCAAATCTCAGCCACTGTATCTTCAGCAGTCACCTGCCAGAGTCTTGAGGAGACCTTTGATTTGTGTGTTTCTCGGTGAATTTATTGCCATAGATTTATTTCTGCTTTTTCCCAGTCTTATTTAAGCAATCCGGTAGTCTATTGAGCTTTGCATGCCCTCCAGAAATATATCTGCTTGTGAATGCTCTGGCTCAATCTGCAAAATCAAATCATGTACTATAATTGCAACTGCATAAGTTCAATTTGCAGCCCACCTCCATAATGCTGATCTCTCCATCAACCTCCCTGGCTCCCTCTCTTCAGCGTGTCTAACACAAATCTAATGCAGCCCATGAGAAAAGTCAAGCCCAGTCTTGTGAACAAATTACTTGGTGCATTTGTTACAAACTATAGAGGAGATGGAGAGTGGTAGAGGGGTTTCTAACATGTTGTGCAACTATAGAAAAACAAATTAGCATTTATTGATAAGAATAATTGTTGGTGGTTGCCTTCGGTTTTAAGACTTCTGTATGTTGTAATCATGGCAACATCTGTATATTCATCCCTGCTTTAATGTTCTATTTACTTGCCTATTCATTTGATGGTATATTGTGTATGCTGCTAAGACTAGCTTTGTTATTGATTTGTATTCTTTGTTTTGATTGAAAAACCCTTCGGCACAACTATTCAATTCCTTAGTACAGTATTCTGGACACATACCTTTGCTCCCTCCTTGCCAGCAGCACCAGGAAGACCCTGTTCTCCAGGTGGCCCAGGGGGTCCAGGGTGGCCTCTCTCACCAACGGGACCGGTCTCTCCAGTTGGTCCCTAGGAAGTTATCATACCATTAGATATTATTTACTGTTTAACATTACAACTATACATTATGGCCTATACATTTATACAAATCATGTGATATGAAGGCCTGTTTGATTGATAACTTACACTAATACTTCAAAGTCCACGAGTCAGTGGGTGTCTGAAACCCAAATAAATAATTGATCTATTTCCTAAATGAGAACAGATCTTCCAAATTCTGTTTAAAGGCTCAGAAATATCCACCTGCACTGTTATCTTTTAGATACCTACATTATTTATTTTTCTAATAATTTATGATGGTGGTTCACAGTACCACGCTGCTTGCTTTACATCTACTGTTGATCGCAAACATTAGTCAGATAACTAGCTTACTACTGCTATATCACTTTCTGCTGAGCATTTAGCATTTATTGAGGAGAATTACAATGTCCCATTCATAGAGTTATACTTGAATAATATATCTATTCTTTATTAATACATGTCTCTTACCTGGGGCCCGACAACACCTCCAGGGCCAGGTGGACCAGTTTTTCCTTGGAAACCCTGAAAAAGGATTACAAAGACATATTTATATGCCTCATGATACCAGGGTAAACACATAGCTCATCTATTAAAAGTAAATAAAGCATGGGGATTCCACTTTTCCACACAATATTTACAGTCTTTTCTTATTTCATACATATTGATGACTTCATTCATTAGATATTAAAATTAAATAATGCATATTCAGGATGTTGAGCCTTTACTGACATTCAAAAGTAAGTGTAAACAGGAAAACACAGAGAGAGAAACATGAGAGCAGGACATGTTTCTGGCTGGAATCAGACCAACGAGTCAGTGCTATTCATTAATTAGATATACCTGACCAGAGACAAGACCTTTTCTGTTAAGCAGAGTACTATTTTAAGAATCTTATACATTTTGAATCTTTATCAAGCATCAATTTTGACATGTCAGTATATGAAAATGCCAAACCACTGGGATTTTCAACCCAGATCCTTTGCTCTGAGCTGTTTTTAGATTTAACTTTAGAGTCATTGGTTCATTTTTTCGGCTTGCTAATAAGGAACATGTGGTTGAGTTTAAAATAATTCTTATTAAATTATAGGCAGATGTTTCTATCAAACAAGGTCTGGCAAGCTCAGCATCAACAAATGAAGAGCCAAGGCAAACAAGTAGCCGGTTAAGAGAAAAAACCATGTGACAGCCAAAGATTCCTTTTTATCATTTTCTCAGAGAGCTGATGAGCCAAACCAGAGCTAAATGACCAGTGGATATGAAGACGAAGCAAGACGCAGGACTCCAATGGAATGATAATGTGGCTCTAAGTCTGTTTAGTGTTTATTTAGGCATCTGCTAGCAATCACCTTAGCCACAACTTCATAAGCTGATGTTACAGTACAACCATTCCGTCAGTGTGTTTTGGAATTCTCCTGTTTTACAACGGTCACCAATTGCATGCAGCTTAAAATTGGCACTTCTTATTTTTTTTATTTTGATGAAAGTTCCAAATGACTGCGCCATGAGTTTGTTTCCAAAACTAAAGAGCAATTTGAATATATTAATAACACTTAACCCTAACTCTTTCAGAATTTTACAAATTAAGTTTAAATGTTTGCACACAATGTTCTCTAGTGTAATATAAACCAATTAGTTGTAGTTAACTTGTTAAAAAACTTTATATGCACAGTGTGTGGTCAATCTTTTAACTGCATTGTCCCCAATGGATATGCTTAAACAGATCAAGCAGCAGAACAAGACATGCCAAAAAAGATAAAAGTTCTGTGTCTCAAGCATTCAATCTAACAGTGCAGCACAAATCCGATGAACTTCTCTTTAGGGAGAGGAACAATCCAATCTGCATTGGCTTGAGTCTTCCTCCAAGTACTCTATATTAGCCCTAAATATTAACCCAATGTGATGCTTGGTAGTCCAGCCATGAAGTGAATAAACATAGCAGGAGTGTGAATATATAGAATGACTGGTATCCTTTATATAGATATCATTTTATGGAGACATGTCTGTTAACTTTATCTGAGTTGCTAAATACTGATGTATTTCCAGACATGACAGGGTGAAAAGAGTGATACAGTTACACTCTATAGATGCCAGAGAGCTTAGTTGATTAGCACATGTCAAACTCGAAGGGCAGTGCTCAGTGCAAACCGACTCTCATTTTGGCTGAACTCACCGGTTTCCATTTGTCTCTGCATCTCTCAGTCATCAAACTCCAGCATAACACATTTTCACCGACGCATTTAATTTATAACTCATTTAATTTACAACTTCTTATACCACAACTTAACAAAGTTTTCAAATCCAAGCTCAGAAAGCCGATCGTGTTTGACTTATGACTCCAGGCTTATTGATCCCTATGTTGTGATTTATGGTGATTTATTACTCAATGGAAACCCTCAGGCCATGCTGTTACAGCATCGGCCCCGACTCAGAGACACAGACTCAAATCTTTATTTGCACTTCCTCAAATGCAAGATGTGTTGCCGGGGCTGAGCGCCTATGAGGATGTTTATTGCTGTGATCTATTATCATATT
This sequence comes from Diplodus sargus, assembly GCA_903131615.1. Classification (NCBI taxonomy): domain Eukaryota; kingdom Metazoa; phylum Chordata; class Actinopteri; order Spariformes; family Sparidae; genus Diplodus; species Diplodus sargus. The sequence goes on from CAEMYA010000212.1 coordinate 450,783, forward strand.
GGATGCTTGTGGAGCCTGTTCATCAGCGCATAAATCTACAGCCATAAACACCTTAATGAAGACTCTATCGTTGTCGCTGGAGTAGAGGCAAAGGCAGAGAAGCACTCGTGTGTGGTGTATCACGTTATCTATAGGAAAGAGGCAGGCGGAAAGGGAAGCTTTAATGATAGAGGCGATGATCTGTCAAGCTTTTAGTAGAATTTATTGCCCTCTGAGCCTCGTCAAACCCAGGCGCACTGATGCATACCAAGTGCGGAGGAATCGAGGTTGGGAGCAGGGCATTGCAACAAGATGTGATCAAGTCAAACTTTGCTTTCTTTTCTTATTTCTATTGTCATAAATCTTATGTTGCATGGGATAGGACATCCATGAATTAACGCATCTTCAGTGCTGATTTAGTACAACCATTTCTTATTAAGCTCGTGAATCTGTTTTGACAAAAAAAGTACACAAATCACCATTCTATGATGCAAGAACAGATTTTATGTCTGCTGGTTTGGTTGTACCTCGCTTGCTTGATTATTTAAGACCCGACAGTTCTACAATAGAACATCTTATTGCACCCGAACATCTAAGTTCAGTGTCCTTCCTTTGGATATTTGCAAACAAAAAATAGAAGCTGCATCAAAAATGGTTAACCCACTCCTGGTGTCCATCTCTGTGACACAGCAGTCTGAGCAACCTGGATTTACTCGGACAGAGTGCAGCATGTGTGTGTGTGTGTGTGACTGGAGACAAGCAGATAGATTCAGACAATGGTCACAAGGGATTTGTCTTTCGAGTTTGGCTTTAACAGACATGTCTGCCCCTTTGGCTTCCCACTGAGATGTTGTATCACTGATTGTAATCTACTGCATACGAGAGCATTAGAGATTAGATTTGGGGGAGGAAGAGAGGGGTGAGTCAATTGAAGTGCAGCTAACTGACTGGGAGGGATCAGATTTGTTCTGTGATCAGTAGGCAATTGAAGAAGAAATGGTCTTTTTGGCTTTTTTAGTCTAAATGGCAGTAAGTACAGAGACTACAAGCCATTTACACACACAAAAAAAACTAATCTGTATGGGTTTAAAACATGATAAGACTGAGCATTGACAGGAGAATCAAAATCAAACAGAAACTGAAAAAAGTTATGAAGTGTCTCGTTCTTGCAGTGGGAATATGCCAAATCCGCCCAAGTGTCAAATATTAAGTTATATTGAGTTTCCAGTTTGATGTGATGTTTTCTGTCTCCGCACTCAGCAGGAGGTTAAAGGCTGAGACTAAAACGGCGCACACAGGTTACTGAAAGCACAAACAGGATATTGCATCTTTGTGACTTACCGTCTCTCCACGCTGACCAGGGTGTCCGGGCAGCCCATCCTTTCCAGGTGGTCCCTGTTAGGTAACAAATAGTACATTCGTCACCATCACATCCATACCAGAAGTGAATCATGATACTATGAAATTGGCCCCATTGCTGTAATAAAGCTTTATTTTACCAAGCAATGAGATTATTCCAGCACTGTGCAAATGCTTTGTAGGCACAATATCAGTTGTACAAACATCATTTTCGGACTGGCACAGTCATAGCTGGACTACTGGAACACTAATGAAAAAATAACAGGTTTCTATTATTTTGGTGAAAAGAACAACGTGACTGGCTGAGGGCTGAGAGCCAGCAATGAATCTGTTCTGAATCGATAGGTGGAAATTACCACTTGTCTCCTACCTGGACTGGGGAGTGAGAAAATGGGTTCTGCTTCACTAACAGTTAGACTAATGATCCCTGCACAGAATTAGGGATATTGCTATGTATTACTGCACCTCATGAACTCCTCGAATTAAATCAATTGTGACTTACATTATAATGTTTGCAAACTAGGCTAATTTGCAATGAGACAGTTGAAAGAAAAGAAAAAGTAAGTTCTGAGAAACTGATTTTACAGCCCATTTAGATTTAAAGTACATAAAGTTCAGGAAGGTGAAATACTTACAGGGGGTCCCTTTGGTCCAGGGAAGCCCACTGGTCCCTGAGGTCCTTGAGGCCCCTGCAGTAGACAAACAAACAGTCAGTGCTGCATTATGCTAAAATGACATAAATTAACATAACAGTAACAGGTTTAAAGGTTTGAAGAACTTTATGTGGACATATGACTATTTTCAGAGTAGCTTGAGAAAGCACATCCAAGTTATTTGATATAGAACATGTTGTAAAATCATTGTTGTCAGTCATTGTTGCCCACTCGAGTGGTGAAATGCTACGACAAAGCTTTGGGCCACAGTGCCTCCATTATCCAGCTATAGAGGAAAGTAGTGAGTGTGGAGTTACAAAAATTCTCTGAATGTTTTCTAATGATACTGTAGTGTTCCAACCAGGGTGAATCTTATCAAATGTGTGAGAGGTGATGCTTCTTGTCTAGCAAGACATTTTCGTTCAATTTCTCAGGCAATGATACATGAATATTGATGAAAATCATCCACAGTATTAAGGTGGCTGCTATCTATCAGTAAGAGTCGGGAGTCTGGAATACCCTAAGGGTAAGAAAAAGAGTTACTGTGAAATTTGTTGATCAAGTGAAATTTGTCTTTGGAAAGCTACTTTACAGTATGTTGTTGAGGTAACATAAGGGCCTGGAATTCAGGAATATAATTCACATTTAAAATATATCCTTCAAATCTAATCTTTTGCATTCTAATATAAATATGGCTAAAATCTGGCTTGATAACTGAAGTTTATCTATAAATCACTTTCATCTATCAGATTTGAGTATTTTTTAGTTTTTGGGTTTAATTATGATATCTGATTCTCATGGGATTTTTTAAAATATTTTGTATTCAAAGGAACATGACCAGCAAAAGCTGTTAAGAGATACAGAGTTCATGAAGCGATCATTTGAATTTCACAATTTTGAATCTCTCAGATTTGCACAGTATGTGGGCACACACTGCCCACATACTGTGCAAATCACAAATTTACGAAATTCAAGAGCTGCGTATCAACATTTGATACAACATGCTATCACATATTCTGCATTACGAGGAAGCACTGGTGCAGAGGGCACACATTATGCACTCAGTTTATCCAAACTTAAGCTCTGATATCAAAATCCAAAACCAACGTTTTTAAAAACAAAAATTTAGAGGAGCACAAACTGCTATGGGCAGAACTTCTGCCACACAGAAGTGTAAAACTGGAGGAATTTGAGGATGATACCTGTGATTCGCACTGGCCTTTGACATAGGAAAGACTGAATGTGACTATTTTAATGAAGCATGATGAGTCATATGCTGTGTAGCTCATGTGGAAAAGAAGAGATTTTACAGAGTTTGGTAACTGTCATTAACATTATCGTTTTCATCTAAAAGAAGAAAGGTCATGTTTTCTGATTAACTTACATTCGTCATGCTCTGCCAGAGTTCTAATACAGTCATATTCTCCCCCGTAGTGTCAGGAAAATGCTAATGTAACTTGCTGACTTGCATGACTACTAGATTCCTTTCAATGTTTCACATTTTCTTTGTCACACAGCAAAAGTAATTGCACTTAAACATCACTGGAAATCAAACTAAATCTAATGAAAGGTATTAAATAAAGTGGCATTGCTGCAGGGCTATTCTATCATTGCTAATATTTCTAGCCACCTAGGACTCATTGCTCAATAAAAAATGCTATCTGCGCAATTTTTGTATTTTATTTTTTGTCATCAGAACTATTGGTGAAGTAGAGGGACAAAGAAAATCAGAAGTGCTGCTGTCTGTTAGATGACAGTGGGAACAGAACATTAAAAATTAAAGCAAAACCCCAAATGACTGCAGCTGTTCATGGGAGTATATGTACAATGTGCTGCCTCATCTGTTCAAACCAGTAAACCATGGGGGGCAAGGAAGACTTATTATTAACAGACTCACTTGATGGTAATAAAATGGAAGACATAAACAAATTAGCAAACAGTGAGATTTTGAATGCCTGAATCTTTTACTAAACCTTATTGATCTTATTGTCATTCTAGGAAAACTTAGCCAGTCAGAGGTGAGGAGGGCAACTTTGACAAACTGTGACAAACTTTCAAACGTTTGTGTATTCACATGTATTATGACCATCCCAGAGTGTGTTATGGACTTACTCGCTCGCCAGGTGGGCCTGGAGGACCATCATTGCCTGCTGTGCCCTGTTAAACACAACAAAAACAACAGATATTCATCAGTCAATATTTAGGTGTAAATATTTTGGCACAACGTATTTGGTATTGGCAACGATGGGAGCATTGTTCCAAAATCTGTCATGATTTCATTCGAAAAGTTTCATTTGATTCTAAACTAGATGTTGAACTACTTGACTGACCAGTGAAAACCCCAAAATCAATGCAAGAGCTGTGTTTTGTTGTGATTGCAATAATTAGTGTACCTTGGGACCTGGTTTTCCTGTTGGACCTCTGGCTCCTCGACCCCCACGAGGACCCTAGAAAAAGACAATAACTAGTAAAACAATGTGGAAAATACACCAGTCTACTTAAATGATGACGTGTATATAGGATGAGTCATCAACGAGTGAGAAAAATACATACTGTTGGACCTCTTTGCCCTCTTGGACCAGGCTTGCCAGCAACACCCTGTTAGGTAATCAAAGGCGATACAGTTTAAGCACTCGCACAGACTTCCTGTGTTTGATTATTCAACATTAATTCACTTCTGACAGCACTTTACCATCTGTCCTTCAGAAAAGGGCTAAAATCACTTCTATAGTGTCAAACGGGGCTTCCTGTTTTAAATTAGCACTGTCATTTTTTCATTTCAAAAGATAAATCAAACTGTACTTGTGCTAAATGGCATTTTACTAATCTTCGCACTCAGACACATCTCACTTACCTGAGTCTACTAATTAAATCTCAAAAAGCACTTTTTGAAGAAAAACAATCATTTTTGCTACATAATAATATTTCTACTGGTTGGCTGACTAAAGCAGCAACTTGCCCAAAATGCTGGGAAAATATTTCTATACTAGCTGGAAATGGCTTTCTGGCTTTAAGTCAACACTGTGACAAAATTTGATTTCATGAAAAAAGCAGTGAGTGTTTCATTTTGGCAGGTAGCCATGGTCACTGTAAGAGAGATAATGCACTTCCAAGTGTCCACTTAATGATTCTGATGTACTCAACAAGCAAAAAGCAATTTTCTCTCCACTACTTTTTCTATTTAAGATCATCTGAAATTGATACTTTTTTTTTTTAACATTACCTCTATGAATCGACAGTCTTATATAAGGTGAATGGAGAGCGGCCAGGACTATTTCATGGGTGTTATTAGTAAAACCTGCACCTTGATCTCTTTTCTGCATCAAGACTATGTGAGCGCAACTTACTTTTTTCAAGCCAAGTAATGGGGAGAGGTGCTCAATGAAAGCACAATTGTTTCCACATCTTTTGTTCTCTCCCCTACATTGATTTTGCTGCTTATTTTTTGTGCCAAGTCACCATATAGAAGTCTTTATAATAGCAATCAATTTTCTTTTGTGCTGAGATACGATGGTGTGGTGATTTTCATACACAAACAGGCACGGAGTGTGTATCTAACGAGAGTGTGTGTTCTTACTCTGGCTCCTTTCTCGCCGTTGGCTCCAGGGAATCCAGGGAAACCGCTTGAGCCCTGTTAATGTTAGAGGGCGATATCATGGAGGGGAATGAGAGAAACATGAGAGAGGCAGAGTGGGTCAGGGCATGCATGATAATGAAGGCACATCCTGTATTTATCTGCACATTTTTTTATAAATCATCATCATCGGTTACTCTGTGTAGTTTCACACTTTTAACACTTAACACCATGGGCCTTATGTAACAATCCATGAATTTAAATTAGGTTTAAAATATCCAAACGTATCCCTCCCATGACCTTAACATGTTGTTTCTTCCTCATCTGTCAATTTCATATTTTTAAAAAGATGTGTCTTCATCAGTTTGATAGACCACCAATTCACAAACTTTCCCCACTCTATCTCTAAAAATGTTTATCAAGCTAGCAGAACTCTGAAAGTTTCTCCGGAAATTTATCTAAACTGAGTATGTGGGGAACACACACACACACACACACAGACAGAAACATCACAAGAAGAACAAACAAGCTTAGCGCAAGACCTCTGTAAACACAAGACAAAGGTGGCGTGATTTGTTTCTGCAGTCAAACTCTGTGAACTGGGGATTATAAGGCAGCTTACCTGTTCTGCACCACCTCACCACACGTTGCATTGGGAGATTTAATAAAAAAAATAATCAATGATATCTCACTATTGCTTGGCTATGTCTAATATCTTATTTCTAATAAGTCATTTTAACTGTAAATACATTTTGTGCTGCCAAACTTTGATTTACCTCTTTAGTTCATTTTGTTTTTTTAGACAGACTAATTTAAAAAGCTAAAACGTTTGTGAATTCTAAATGAAATACTTTTGTTTTGCTCAGGCCATCAGCAATAAAATACACAAGGGGCATGAGCACTTCTCTTTGCAGTTTTCTGGTGAAGAACAAACCCCTATAACAAAACAGTACTGAGTGAATGTGAGCCCCATGGGCAATGCTTTGACGTGCCTGTGGCATTGCGTCATCATAATCTGAGTGGGCAGCAACTCTTAACATACACTCATGTTCACTTAGACAAGTGTTTACAGAAACTGGTTCCTCAGGATCATCAAAAGATTGTTGTCTCATCTCTTAACATGAATAAATCATGTCAGCAAAAACTGTAACACATTTGGTATGACTCCACTGATTTCCAATGAGAGAAACGGAGAACACTTTTCTTTCTCATCTTATCATTTGGCAGGAAATGTTGCATTGCTTTACAGCAACAAACAGAAGGGGGAGCTGTTTCTCCAGCACAATGACTGCTACAAATTATGGAGTTTGTGAGGTGGTAAAGGGCAAATAGTGTTTATGGTATATGTGTTAATTTTAAGAACACCAGAGCAAACTACTTGATAATGAATCTTATTGATATTATTATATGTATGATATTATATTGATATTATTAAAATGATGCCAATGTATTTGGGCAAAAATGTATTGACAATAATTGATGTTCATCAGATCAGATCAGATACCGTAAAGGGCAAGTTAAAACTAATGACTTAATTTGTATTGTTTTGGGTTGCCAGGTTGTGAATTATCCCTTTGGCTGTTTTAAACTTTCATTTGGAAATAATGAAGTAAAAAAGGTTTGGAATGCTCGTTGTTTTCTCACTTCTAATGAGCCATTAAGTCTGCTGTTAAAAAATGTTGATATGCTGTTAATTAATGTATTTTGATCCACAGCACCTTCCCAGACGGTAAGTGGTTTAACAGTCAATCGGAGTCTTTTTGTTTCATTAATTAGCTGAAGAGACAAACAAATGTCATGCTGGAAGAGGATAAACACAAGCCAAAGGTTTTATTAACTGTAACTGTTTTAACCATCATGCAGTTTTGCATTAAATAGTTTATCTTACCAGCTGTTTTTACTACATTATTACATACTACAGTTTCTAATTTTTTCATTGTGCGTCACCCATCTACATGACACCATTAAGCTGAACAGTGTGGATTATTTTGTCCGTCATTTTGATAACCAATGAACCCTTGACAGTTCTGATGACAGAGCGGACTGATGCAGCTTCAGTCAGAAATAACAAAAGACAGCATCCTTCATTGTGGTGAGAGAGACAGCAATTTACCTTAGGTCCTTGTCTTCCTGGATAACCTGGCAATCCTGGAACACCCAGTTTACCCTAAGAGACGTTAACAGCACAAGCGAAAAAAAGCTGAAATGAAACTGAAATGAAAATATGGTGAGATATGATTCTTGTATTGGGTTTGCCCATTACCTTTTCTCCAGCAGGACCAGCAGGACCTGACTCTCCGTTGGGGCCAGATCGGCCTTTAGGACCCTCAGGACCATCCTCTCCACGGGGCCCAAGCAAGCCAAGCTCACCCTGTGACACAAACACAAACAGGGAATATCAAAATGATTGTCAGTCACTGCCTCCATGTAAGGATTACAGATCAGACTGGACATGCAGGAAGTTCTTTGCATGACAGATCATTAAATTTCAGAAATGCTTCTCACCCGATCTCCTTTGATTCCCATGTCACCCTTGAAACCTGGGAAACCATCCTCGCCCTAAATTAAGACACAAAGAAGTTGTTGAATTTGCCAATGTTCAGTAATTTCATGATGTTGTTGTTTAAGGCATTTCTTTTTTTCCTGCTAAGAGACATTGAAAGTGACTCTTTTCTCCATTTCACTGGGCAACTTATTAAGTCTCTTGATATTTTGTATTCAGTTAACATCTGTTAAATATTCAGCCTGCCTATGTTCACTATGTGGATCACAGGATTGATGCTGCTATCTGCTGGCCAGACAGTGGAACAACATATGCAAGGAGCTGTATTTGAATTCTGGCAGATGAGCTGTGCTACATTTACCTTTGCTGTAACTGTCGTACCCGCACCGACTGATTCTAGCAATTTGGGATTTGGGAAATATCGATGCAATAAACAAAATACAATCATATACATATATCTTATTCTCGGATATACACATTTTTTGAACAATTTTAACAACAAAGATCCACTGAAGCTAGAATTTATACGATAAAACAAAATAACAATTTTGTGAATTTTGTAAATGAACACAAAATGTTATCCTCAAATGACTGCCTAAGGATACTTTCCACCTCAGCCAGACCTCTATCGCTTTCCTCTGACACTTTCTCTTTCTAGTCTGTCACCTGTCCATGTTTTAAACCCTATCTGATGCATTATGCAGAACTGAGTATGTCTGTTGCCAGAAACCCGCATCACGAAGACCACACACACACACACACACACACACACACACACACACACACACACACACACACACACACACACACACACCTGAGGTAAAGCACATCCTTTATTCATAACAAATCCTTTCTCCTCAAGGTTTGGCTTTTGAATCTCTTGCCATAAATAATTCAATATAAAAACTGATATGAATACCTGTCATTGTGGAGAACAACGTCCCTCAGTCAGATAATAGATTTTATACAGCAGCATAACTGTATCGATCTTACATAAATGTCACACATATTAAAAAGAAGCCTAGTTTAAATTCCACATGGTGATGCACACAGTTGAACACTTCAAAAGTGTTTGAGATGGATTGCAGTGTTCTTTGAAAACCAAAAGCCTCGAGCATGACAGCTTTACATTCAACACCTGATTGAGGGTCACTCCAACAAAGTGTTTGTCTCCACTGAAGATGGCTATCGACTGACCTCTGCATGGTACTTTGAGGCTGCAGCGGCTGTCCACTCCAGTTCAAAACAGTTCAAATGAATTGGGAAGGCAGGTAAACACAGTATCTGTGACATGAATATATGTACAGGCTGTTCCTAAACTTTGTTTTGCAGTCTTCGCCTTTGTCACCAAGTGAAGTTTTGTTTACCACTGTCAATTTGGAGAGCAGCAGCCCAACTTTGTCCATATAAACCCAATGGATTCAGTCTGTTGATTCAACGTGGCAAATCTATCTTATTAGTGCGTTTGAAATAAATTGTTTCCAGTGTTTTCATGGGTGAGAATATTTAATCATATTAATCTTTGTTGACAAAACTGCATAAATCTCAGTCTAATCTCACTGGCTACAATCTGGGTGGTAAACTGAGAAATGATGTGGAAACTATTCAGCATGTTAATAAGTTTATACCTTCTCTCCCTTCCCTCCCTTGAGACCACGGACGCCGTCGGCACCCTGTTGGACAGGAAATAGAGATTAATGAGCATTACAAACATAAGAGAAAACAATACAATTAGGCACAACAGATTAAAGAGTGGGTTTTTATAACTAGCAAGGAATTAGTATCGCTGGTGAATCAAATTTCCACATGATCTAAACTGTACCTTGACACCACGAGGGCCAGGATAACCAATAGGACCCTGTGGACCAGAGGGACCCTGGAGGAATAAAACATATTGTGAGGTTATTAGCAATGCTTTATGGTGAGGATGGAAGAGAAGGTGTAGGTGTTCAGAGACCACGATGCACCATTGCATGTCGTCATGGGCTTAAAGATGCAGGAGACATTTACTCTAGTTATTGTAACTTATAACAATACAACTGTAATTATCCAGTTGTTCATTTCTGATGCATTTATGCACATAATTTCTTTAGCACACGTACCTGTGCTCCTTTCTCTCCAGGTGGACCCTCCTTACCGGGATGACCCTACAAAATGAAAATAAAAAGACTGAATAAGGAGCAAATTAATGTTTTTCAGCTAGTTGAGGAAACAGTTTATGATGTTAAAGCATCAGTAATGAGAGCTGGCGTCACCACTAATATCTAAGAGGGGGGGAAAGCCTTTGTGTTGTCTAAGATTGCTGCTGTAGATGGCATGGAAAAACAACAAATCTGATAATAAGAGCAAAGAGGAGGCTGACATGCTAGACGAAAAACTTGTTCATAAGGAGCTAACAAACGAATGAGCCTCATCGTTTAGCACTAACATCGAATAATATGTGCTTGAAAGCAAAGCTGACTAGTGTTCATTCCATATCAAAACGGTACAGCATCACAACGACAACACAGGATTCCCCCCTTCTTCTCTGTGCAGCGTGAAAGACATATCAATGTGTGCTATATGGTGTTTTTATCTGCTGTGTGTTCATCAGTGAAAGAGATGTTGTATGGTCTTTGCATATTTGTATAATTTGAGTATAAGGGCAACACAGGAGTAAAACTAACAGTAAGTGATGTTGTTTATGTCAGTCAAGCAAAATATTGACTTTCTCAGTGGCAGGTTGAGGCAGTTTAACAGCCATGGTGTGGCCTGGTGGCCATCAGTGGTGTCAGTGATGGGGCAGGTAGGCATGCACATACGCCAACAGCCCGACACACAACCTCTCATACACTATGGAAACCTTCAGCTGCGAACACCTGGAACTTCCCATTTGAGATGTGAAGCTAAGGTAGACTGCTGTAAATCACCAGGCTCTGTCGCCTGAGGGCAATTAAGGGCTGCCTGCTTCTTGAACTTGCATGCCTCTCCTCGCGAGGGCAGAGACAGAGGGATGACAAGTGACTGCAGGTCGAGAATAACAAGACTCAAAGGCGCATTATTATATTTCTGCTGATGAAGAATGGCGTGAGAGATTTCCAAGGAACAGTTAAGCAGTACACTATAGAAAGGCTAAAGGGTTAACCCATCGATACAGTGTCTCCAGAGTACACTGACATTTTGTATCAGTCACTTGTGTGATCCACTTAACTTTAAGAGCTTCAAATGTCTATTTGTAATTCAAATGTACAACTGTCATTTCAAAAAAGTAAAGATACGAACTCCAACATTATAATTAATATTATTGCTTTTACAGATTTAATTATGCTATGCTGATATCTGCGCAGATACATTTTCTTCAGTATGCATTTTAATGCAAAAAAAGAGTTTGCCCGACCTTAAAAAACAACAAATTATTCATTAAAATGTCTAGGCAGCATATGTAAAGTTACAGATATTTAGTCATATTAAATCATTTGAATGGAATACAAATTATAAATCAATAAAGAGTTTTTGTATATAAATATGCTTTAGCCCTTTATTATGGCCAGTGATTACATTTTTTTACACATGGCCCCACACCTGTAACTAGGGTGTTCTGCAACTTGCTGTCCAAAAATGGACTAAAACCACAAAACTGGCTGTAAAGTAAACAATGTCATGTTGATGAGGATATCTCAAGTCATCAGATCTGGTGTAAAAGGGTCATAAACAGGTCAGCTCTGTGTTGGTATTTGCAGGTTGAACACAGTTACTAGATTGACCACATTACTGATTCACTCAAAACTGGTTTATAGTATAGTTTTAAGGTTGTCTAACAGAAATCTCTTTTAAAGGAAAGAAGTTGCTCACGGGGAGTTTCAGAAACTGAAGTGTCTGAGGTTTGAGTGTACGTTCTAGGAGTAACAATGTGTCATGTTTCTGTTTCTGTGTGTTTGCGATATTGATGTACGTATATAGGTGATAAGAGCACGCACAGGAGGCCCATCAGCTCCAGGTAATCCAGGCAACCCCGACCTGCCCTGAGGTCCCTGTATAAGGAAAAGAAAAAGAAAAAACAAGGCCAAAGATTAGAGGTTACAAACATGTCTCAGAATTCTGTAATACATAGGCTGCAGAGTATCTACTCTGACTGCTGTATCCGCTTCTAAAAAGTCTCACGTATAACATTTTGGGACTTTTACTTGAATCTGAAGTTGGAATTAAGAGCGCAGTCTGTTCCTGATTAAACATCACTTATCAAACTTGTTTCACTACACTTTTTCAGTTTAAGCTAAACGGCAGGAAATTACATTTCAACCAACAGAATGGTCAGCTGTGTTCGTTTTCAAACATAGGAATCAAATGTTAATGATTTTGAGATTTATGAATAAAGTAAACTTGACTTACTTAACCCTATTTTCTATTAGTGGACAAGTAGCAGAGAAATAGTGTGACATGGTGAAAAGATTTGCTTAATGTATCAAACTAAGACATGTACATTAAGTTTAAACCTTCATAATCTAAATATATATAATCTGTTTAGATTTTGACCTGCAGGTACCAAATGACAAAAGATGACATTTTGCTGAAGTTACAATATAGGTTATACTGTAGTATGGGTCACATACTTTTTCTCCAGGTGGTCCAATGGGGCCTTGAGGACCAGGAAGACCCTATAGCACAGAGATACATAGATATAAATAAGAGTCTGTTGCTATAGCAACAACAAGCATGCTCAAACACACACACTCACACACACACACACACACACACACATACACATGAGCTGGATAAACTGAAGAGTTTGTTGGAACTGTAAATAGTTGAGCTGGAGAAGGAATGCTGTGTCTTTGTGTGTGTGTGTGTGTGTGTGTGTGTGTGTGTGTGTGTGTGTGTGTGTGTGTGTGTGTGTGTGTGTGTGCGTGAGTTAATGGGATCGTGCGTGTGTGTGTGTGTCTGCATGTGTCGGTGTGTGTGTGTGTATGTGTGTGTAAAGAAAGGGGTCAGTAGCCATATTAGCATCTAGTATGCTTGTGGTACTGCAGACACACTTAAGTAGTTGTGCATGCTTTTCCATATATGTGTTTCTAGTAGGCTACCTGATGTGTGCTAGCGTTGTGTGTGTGTCTGTGTATGTGTGTGTGTTGCAGGCTAATTTGAGGCTTGCTCCAACAGGTGTGGCAGCTTTGCAGGAATTCCACCAACAAGACTAAGATGCTTTCAAATGGATCAACCCCATAACACTACCCTTAAAAAAGATAAATCATGAAAAATATTTGAGACATTTTATGTCTGCAGGTAGAGAAGGAAGGGATAGAGGAAGGGTGGGTTGAAGGGAGGAGGAACAAAATAAAAAAATCTAAATGAAAAATCTTTGACAGTTTGACTTCTGATATGTGCCTCAAAGTTAACTGAGTACAACACGGCCTTTTACACCTGGAAAGATAAACAACCTCTCACCATGCTGTCAGAATAGAGCTGCTTAACTGTGCATTTAATTCATGAGCTCACAAGCTGTCAACAATGAATTCAAAGTAAATCTGCTTTCCTCAGTGTCTGGAGTTTGTGATGGCAGATGCAGACAGCAACTAAAACAAGTGACTCTCTGGCCATGGTGCATGCAGCTTCCAGTCTGTACTTTGTCTTTGCTGCTGTAATGGATGTCATGAGTGTGTGACTGATTCATTCACCTGTGTCCCGGGGATTCCCTGCTGCCCTGGTGGGCCTGGTTCTCCTTGTGGGCCCTGAAAAACAACGGAGGCTGTCAAAACTAGACACTAAACACTAATCAATCCTCTGTCCCAAATACTGAAACTTGAATTGTGCACATCAGTGTAATCGTCACAAAACAGACATGTTCCATCCAACCTTCCAGTGCGCAGTAAACAATCACTCTACAGTTTGACGAAGATAAGTCACATACAGATTTAGATACAGTAACTAATTGAATTAGAAATCAAATATTCAATGGCACCATTTATGTTTACTATTGTACAGTATATGGCCCTTTACACATAATGTGAAAAGGGTGAGTAGTAGGGCAGACATAGTACTATTTCTCGAAATTAAATGTGAGGATACCATCCAGCAGTGTATACTCATACTCTATTTACCATCATCAAACTAACTGGGGATAAGCTCATTCCAAAAGTTATTTGATTAAATAGTTACAGTGACTTTTAAAAGAAATATTTTTTTTCTACATCTACCCTGCTCCATCTAGTCCAATATGAACGCTGCTTCTTAGCTGTCTTGGGCTGCGACCTTCTATATTCCATCGTATAGAAAAACCCTAACTGACACAACATGTCATGTTGTTTTTTTGGACTGTGCAGAACTGTATGGAACTGCCTCTTAAATGATGGATTTCTTTGACTAAAAAAATCAATCTGCTGACCCTTTTGGGTTACTGCTGTCTCGTTAAATGTATTTAAGACCTTGAGGGTGCATTTTTGACCCTATATCTACATTTTTTTCAGTAGCTGATGCAAATTTCACACCTAGCCTATTATTAAGCACTACCTATTATATAACATTCATAAAAAGGCACCATCACAATTTATCACTCGCTCCTGTGCTGCCTCAAAAGAGACTATTCCTCTTTTCATGTCCTCTGAGGCATTGGAATGACTTTTGACCTCCCAGCTGCATCTTAAAGGGTTTTTAACAGCCTTACTTACTTAGTGTAAACGTATAGAAAACATTCATGTACAGTGTAGGTAACTCCCTGTAACTCTGTAGTCTTAGGAACTGACGGAGCAACTTTTATGTAAGTTTACTGATAGAAAGTTTTGTTCATACCATGTTTCCTTTGGGACCTGGAGGCCCGTCAACTCCAGCAACACCCTGCAAAAAGACAAGTGAAAAAACGAATGTACACTCAATTTCAATTACAAGGAGTGATTAGAGGCAAGGACGATAAAGGTAATGGTACGTACAGGAGATCCAGGGGGTCCTGGAGGACCACGTGGTCCCAGCAAACCTCTTGGACCCTATGAAGAAGGAGAAACAATGACTTTTATTCTATGCCCAATGCACTGATGAATATCTATCAGTAGGATACTAGTAGTATTCTGCTGGATACTAAAGGAGGCATCAGAGACTACTTGAAAAGCTAGATTAATGAGGATATTGCTGCATCATGTTGGAAACCCATATGTTTGAGATATGGCACCAACAGCAGAAAAGCCTTACACTCTCGCCAGCTAATCCTCTGGGCCCAATCTCTCCATCCTCGCCCTAAGGGAAGAAAAAGACAAAAGTTTATGGAATTGTGTGTTTATACTTACAGGTTCAACAAATAAAATATTAGGTAAATACTGGCATGATGTATTGAAACGTTAAATATCAGCTGTCACCACCTATAATCTCAAACTCTCCAAAGCCTGTTTTAGCCCAGGATTAATCTCAACTATCAGCAAACATTGTTTAATGTCGCAACTGCCTGGGGGTTGAGGCGGGAGTGGGGTGGGGGTGGGGGCATAGTTAGTTTCAGGGGGCGGAAAGGTTAAACGCAAACCCTCCTCCCTCCCAGTTCATAGTCCCCACTCAGCTGCAGCTGCCTGAGGGCTCTGCGTGTGGACCACAGCTGATGTAACTGAATGAGGCTCACCTGAGTTGAATGCAAAAAAAGTCAATTAAAAGAGGAAGTACTTACTCTCTGTCCATCCTCTCCGGGGGCACCTGTGGGTCCCATTGGCCCTGGCTCCCCCTAGGGTAAAGAGAGAAAGAAAATACGGAGAATAGAGAGTAGAGAAAGAGAGACAGATGTGAGTTAATTAGTTAATTAATGAATCTTTTGATTGCGAGCTTTCTTAACCTGTCAACTCTGGGCTGGTTTCATGTGTAAAACTTTTTCTGAAATAGATTTGAATACTGGACACATTTTGCAGCATTTTGATGCTGATTTTATTTGGAAACCTGTATTTCATGCCTAACAAATTTCAATCATACAGTTGGACATGGGGACTTTACGTTAAACCCTTTTTGTTTCTTCTTTCTTATAAATCGCTGAGTTGTTTTTATATATTAATTGCGAGTGCATCTGCCTCTTTCCGCTAAAAATGTATGTTCCTCCTACATGGTGGTTCACTACATTTGGGTGAGAGGCGTATTTGAAATGTTGATTTGACTTTCCTTACATACAAAACATTTTGTATGTAAGATACAATGCCCTTCGGCAAATCATGGTAATCTAAGAAGACAAATCCCAAATAAGTAAGGGATTTCATTTCAATGCCAGTTTTTTGACTTACCACAAGAAGAAACAGCATTTTGCCCATAAGCCTAAAAGCATCTACAGAGTTGTTTCTCAGGCAAAACAATACCCTGTTGTTCACTAGGACGCCTTCAAAATGCAGTTCATTATTACACTCAGTGGTCAATTCTCCCAGTGATTGAACTTCAGAAGAATCTACAACAGGGAAAGACTAAAAAGCTGTCTCTGACAACAAAAAGGACATTTTCCACACATGATTTTGACAGAGTGAACTTGTGACAACTCACTCTGTGTCCCTTTTCACCAGGCAGTCCAGGGAGTCCATCAAAGCCTCTGTCACCCTGTATAGACACACATTCGAGTCATCAATATTCAAAGTCACCATGGGCTATAGAATGCTTGTAGCAATACTTTATGAATACAATACGCTTCTCATTCGTAATAAGTCACATGCATGACCAGGACAGGTTGTGTAATGCCATACGGTACCTTGCTGCCTGGTTCTCCAGGCATGCCACGGGCCCCATCAGCTCCAGCACGGCCCTAAGAGACAGCAGCAGAAAGAATGACACATACAGATAAAGACCTACATGTTGCAGTAACCAGTAATTTGAAGCAAAAACACAACTTCGTCTAAAAAAGTTTATAATTTACAATGTGCCCTTCATTTCGATTCAGTTTTCAAATACTGCCATTTTAATGACACTTGTTTGTTTATTAATTTGGATCCCCTTTTGCTGTTCTTAGGGCCCAGGCGTTTTGTTTGCTTGTGCAAAGTGTTGTTAGTTATAAGAAGAATGAAATATTTTTAATATGAATCAGTAATCAACTGTGTACGGAACCTGAAGTAATAAACAATGTGGGCACCACATACAGAGAAATGTAGCGGGAATAATGCTGAGTAACACAAATTACTGGCTGACAATATTTTAAACAGCAATAAACAAAAAAAGTAATTAAGAAATCAAGAAGTGGAATTAAAGAGGACTATAAACGGATGACAACAATGTAGGAGAAGTTCTCACATGATAACTATTGAAAAGATTACTAAAACATTACAACTTTGCCTATCACTGGTTTATGCTTATCAGTAGCCAATTAGGTCAAGACGTTTGGCACTCCACAGTGACTGCACCTTGACACTAATAGCGTCCCAGATCCAGAAACCATTTTCTCATTTTGGCATTTTCAGACAGATTAACTGGCCAACCATTGATCCGAGGATTGGAGGCAGCGCAGGCCTTTAAGCACATATCAAGCAATTGTTTGTTGGACTGCAAGTAAGCCTCTCAGAGTTTGAGCAGTGACCACAAGTACAAACAACCACACAACAACAAATACATAGACATGTGAGCACACACACACAGCAGACTGAGAGGAGCAGGTCGTTGAGTTCACTCACCCTCTTGCCAGCTTTGCCAGATTGTCCTGGAGGCCCCTGGATGCCACGGGGGCCCTGTATAGACACATGAGGATCACTTAGTGACGAACAGAACTTAGAACTTGGGATGTAGCCTTCATGTATTATTATTCAGATCCTAACTTCTTACTCACCTGAGGACCAGGATCTCCACTTTCACCTTTCAGTCCAGAATTACCAGGAAGACCCTGAAGAGAGAGAAAACAAAGCAAACATAAAGACGCTTCATTCAAACTGGGACACATGCAGCGTCCGAAAGGTCAGAGGGGTAAAAAATAAAGTAAACAGCAGATGGCGATGTTTAGCTGAATATGGATACTGTTTCTGCATGTTCATCTGCAGAAAAATGACTCCACACATTCCTTTTGCTATGGACACATGAATTACCTGAGTACTCAAAGTCACCTGAAAACAATAAGATCTCCTAAATTATTATAACTGCTATCACTCTCCCACGATGTCCTTTTTTTAATTGTCAATTATGTGCAGCGAGCTCAAACACTGCTGTTGTAAAGGTTTGTAATCAGTCATGAACATCAGCTTGAATTTATTCCGATAGCTCAGTACACCCCTAGCCTAAACTAAAGACATGCAGGCACATTAAAAGAACTAGTTGTCTTTTGGCATATACTTAAGTCTAAAAATGCAATGTTAAATTGTTGGTGTAAGCCAAGATTTGGAGCATATACTGTAATTTGCCTGCAGACAATGAGGATGGATTCAAGACTGGTGATTAACAAGTGCAGACAGTCATCTTAGAATCATAAATACCTTGAATGAATGAAACGCTGGGTTTTAAACATGCAATCAATCAAGGAGAGAAACATAATGGAGAGGTACATTTGCAGTAGATAAAAGCCAAATATCCACCCGTCTTTGCATCTACTTATGCCCATATTCATTTCAGATTAATGCTTGGCCTTTAGCCAGAGAAGAGCAGATTTTACAGACGGTAATTCTTTGTGTCTTTTGCAGGGCCTTTTCCTGCTGATAAATAGTGGATCGTGTATCAACAAGCCCAAGAGAGGGGAGGAGGGAGAGGGGTAACAACAGAAAGAAATTTTCTTGGCAGCTGGTAGCACCAAATAGACAGGCAGGGTGGCAACTGAGCCACCAAGCGCTGATGCAACAACATGTCCAAACAAGTAATCTGGATTCTGCTGTGTCTCTACCAAAAATACTAATAATTACAAACTACACAAAGGAGATATTTTTTTTAGACAACGGTGCAAACTTACTGAATTTGAGGGCTGAACTCCAAAAAAGCTATTTATGAAATGTCAGTAATAAAAGGCTCATACTATCACTACATGTATATGCAATAGGTTGAATAATAAACGTGCACTGGAAAAGCTCTGTTGCCAATAGAGTAAAGAGCCAAATACATAGAAACGACCACAAAATAAAGACAAAAAAACAAACAAACAAGCAGACTCACCACTGGCCCAGATCTTCCTGTTAAGCCCATCGGCCCAGGGGGTCCCCTCATGGCCAGCTGTAGGGCAGGCACACACACAAGAACCAGGTCAAAAACCACTCAGTATAATCAAACTCAGTATAATCAATTTTAAAAAATCTACTCTATGTGTACCTACATATTGTATATATAGCAGATTATGTGTGCTTGTAAAATGTTGTTTATTTGTCACACTTAAATTGTTTTCCTTTCGTCCTCTGTCATTCTTACATTTTAAACTTTACACCTTGTTTTTGTTAAATGCTATTTGTTCTCGTTTGTTTGTCCTTGCATGCTAAACTGAATTTCATTTTCAATGCTCATTTTTTAAGAGCACCTGGATTTTTGTAGGTAAATGACCAATCATATATACATATTCCCAAAAATATTTTCATTATATTGAAAGTTTCGTGAAAAGTTGGCATAGCATTCTTAATTCAAAATGTTTGTGCATATTTCCACATCTCATCCAGGTTTGTTTCCATACTGTTTACGCGGTGTATCTTTCTGTAACTGCTTTATTACTGTGTTGTCTAATGGTACAGCAAACTCAAAGGTTTACTTCCATGCTTAATCTTTTTGCTCTCTGAGGTGTCTCACTGTGCAGTTAATGTGAGATATCATGAAAGAATCCAACATGACTCCTAAATAGCAAGTGCAGATTTTCCCTTTACTTCGAACTGCCCGATCCCACACATAGACAAAGACATTTTCTACACCTGTTGGTTTAGCCCACACGCAGGTCAAGGGCCTCTAAAGTATTTTTAACAGTCTCTCCTGTCTGTCCATCTGTTCAAAGTGGACCTTTTTTATGCTGTTGCTCTTCAGCCAGCTCGGCATGTCTCCTTTTAGCCCCGCAAGGCCAATGAAATGCAGTGTGTCCCCCCTCCCCTCCCCACCAAAATCCCTCATCCTTCCCCTCCTCTCCTCCTACAGCTGTGTGAAGGAGCAGGGCGGGGGTTGGGGGTTTGTCCACAGCCTTTTGGCTTCTCAGTGGCCTTTTTAATGTCCCTTCTACCTACTCTGGCCTGGGAGAGGATGGCCTGGGCTTGAGCTTCTTGGGCCGACACCACTGGACCCTTCTCACCATCTCCACCAAAACGGAACTGTTGAACACACACAGACGCAGGCATTTAGTTCCTATTTCTGTTTGTAATCACTATCTAATGTCAAAGAAATTAGCTTTGTAATGGAATGATATGATGAAAGGTGGCTGGAGGGTAGTTTTGGGTTGTGTCATTTTGAGCACTTACTGGCAGCATCAGCATAGTACCAGGGGGCCCTGCCAAACCATCAGCACCAGGAAGACCAGAACGACCAGGTGGACCCTGCAACACAGAAGAGACAACACCACAATAATTAAAAAAAAGAACATTGAAAAAGGACAACAGGACGATTGGGATTTAGATTTCCTCTGTCTGTATGACATGTAATGTGTATGTTATCATATAAAAATAGCTTAATTACTAACATAGCTGTATTATACTAAAGCTTCTCAACTGCCTACCCTTCTTTATTGGCTCTGTTAAATGTCACACATATAAAACTTTGCATGTGAGTTTAATCTGAACAAATCATGATGGTGTGGATAACTGGTATCCTTCCTGAACACTGTCAGAATGTACGACAGAATGACAAAATGCACAAACACATGCTGCGACATTGCTTTGAAAAACGTTGCTGAGTTCTTTTGATTTTGACTCTGAAGTTGTGCCACTACAGTGGCAGTAATATGGAAGGAAACACAAACACAACCACATACTTTCACATGCACACAGATGGAGCAGTAAATACTAGAGGTGCGCTGTTTGTTAGTTTGAATAACATGTGCTCCTCCTCCTCCAGCACACATAGACTCGGCCTGTGCATCTGCACACCACTCTACTGTCTACAGTCCAAAACCAACATCCTTTTCCATGAATTCTGGTGTGCATGTTTGTGTGTGTATGAGTGTGTTGCATGTCTAGGGAACAGAGAGGGTATAAAGAGGAAAGTGTTAAATATGGATACCCCTTACTGAGGGAAACCCAGGGCAAATATCATTCTTTATAATCTAATCTTTCAAAAGTTTGACCATAACAATTGACCTGTTTGAGCTCATTCATATGTCACACATTTAAGGTCTCTTTTCTACTCTACTTAGGTCTTTATGCATGGGCAGTAACACTAGTCAATAATGAAAATAATGGACGCTCAAGCATGCCACAACACAAAACTAATTAAGGTTCACTCAACCGAATCAATTTTGTTCTATGTCGAGACACAGTTATTTTGCTTAAGGGAAGTTGCAAAAACCTGGCTGTGTTCAAACTGGCATCTACTTCCCAGAGTTTGTTTTGAGTTTATTTAAGCCATGGTTAGTTCAATTTTAACTCCATCATATAAAGCATAATTGTTTCTCTCTAAAATGGTTCTTTACAGCAGCAATGCATGTGGTACCTGCTGTACAGAATAGTCATTTACCTGAATACCATCTTTTTTTGTGAAAATAATAATCATCAATCAAATTATTCATTGTTGCCTTTGAGATCATTGGTTGTGGTGTTGCATGCTCACACTCAATAGTAAGTTACAAGCATTATGTCAAGGTCCTTTTAGTAGACGATTGCTAACATTTGACCTACAACTTATACAAATGTCATTCAACATGAGGTTTTGCATGGTGTAGTCAAGTCATTGATATTCCAGTATCACTTTTCTTTGATTTTTGTTGTCTGCACTTTTTGACTTAGTAAGCTGATCAGTGGGTTGACGTGTGATTTGATTTTTTTAAAATACCTTGATTTTTACAGACTAGTCTCTTAGTTATAGTCTAAAATGCATAGTTTCCCTGTGTTATGAAGTAAGTTTAGCCAAAGTTCCTATGTGGTCATACTGTGAATATGCACAAGTATGACACTGTATGTACTCAGCTGACACATTCTTCATTCATATTTCTTTTACACGCTTTTATCAAATGAGGGTCTATCTAAGTGTCTGGGATAGCTCTGCACCATCAATGATCACATGAACACACATTATACTGACACTTATACACACATTTTTTTCAAGGCTGGTTTGGGGACATAAATGACAACTTACCCTGTCACCAGGATCTCCAGCAGTGCCTGGGGGTCCTTGCAGGCCTGAGGGACCTGGAAGACCCTAAAAGACAAATGATATGCTAGCAGACCACCAATAGGCAAGCTCATTACATCCGGACAACAATGGTGCCTAAATATGCTCAGGTTTTTAACAATATACTCACAGCTGGGCCGGGGGGTCCTGGTGGTCCTTCAATCAGCATGCCCTTTCAAAAACAAACACATTGTTTCACACCATTAACACTGTCCTGTGCAACAGCAGTACAACAGACACATTCAGGGTGAGTCAACAAATTCTTTTGCACCTTTGGGTGTTTGGCCAGTGCTTTAGAAATGTTCTTAAATGAAGAAAAACTTGAAAGCTATAGCTCAGGAGTTAGCTTGATTGCACTTGATTGCAATTCACAATAAAAGTGTGAGAATAATTCAATCTAACAGGACACAAACATATTACTTTATCACATCAACATTGACTTTTTGGGCCTTACAGGTTCAATAACAGCTGGCTCGCCCTTTTCTCCCTTCTGACCAAGGACTCCTCCAGCACCAGCAACCTGTAGTTACAAAGCAAGCACAGAGGTGACATTCTTCACACAGCAGCTACAGTCCACAGGTGAATGGACAGCAATGATGAGCAATGGGGACTGAATAGACCTCAGCCAGTGAAAAGAATGTGTGTTAGTGCTTCAACAAATTTTATACAGTCATACAATAATCGTATACTCAGTTGAAACTACTGTAGCTACATCAGAGGCAAAGAGTGAATCATGATTTACACAAGGTGTGATAACATTATGTAACAAATCAGGCAAAAATGTTAGTCGTAATGAGGAAGAATAGAACTCTATGTGCTTGAAATGGAGCAATCCTATCATTGCATTGTCATTGTGCGGTGTGGTGACGACATAAAACACTAACAGGTCATGCATGTGAGCAAACCTCAAAAAACAACACAGAAGGATACACATACAGAGACAATAACAGACGATGTTCTAAGTGAAGTTAAGTGTCTTCTCTCTGATCTTTGCACAACATTGATGAAAACTGTGATTTCATTAGTGCTAGTGAATTAGTTCAGCTATGTTGTGTATTTGGGTGTTTTGGGAGAGAAGGTGGGATGAGATGAGAAGTGGATGGGCGGTGGATGCATAGAGTGGCAGTAAAAAGGCATTTAAGACCAAAAAAGTCCATGCCCTCACATTGTAACAATACCCAAAGGCATACGGACACAATGTTGTATTTGATGACGTTCTGACAATTGGTAAATCTCAAGAGCACTGGGGTCAAAATGGCTAAACATAAAGACAAAGTAAAGAAAAGAATATATGGGACTGTTGACTGTGCAGGCACAGATCAAAAGTTTGGGCATGAGAGGAAGTAAAA
>CAEMYA010000212.1:474495-509927 GCA_903131615.1 Diplodus sargus
TGTGCTTGTTAAAACTGCAGAGGAGAAGAGGGAGGGACCAGACTGCTGAGAGATGAAAGGAGTGGTGGGGTGGGGACGATGTGTCTTGCTGGGTATGTATGGGTGGGCTGGAGTAACCTGATTGAAGGCTGTGTATGAAGAGAGAGGAAAATGGAGGAAAGAAGAAAATGTGTGCGTAGCCGTTTTTCCAATGTAATTTTCAAGCAAATGTGATGCAAAACAGTCACATTTGCATCTATGATCAATAGAAGTAATCAGTTAGACTCTTTCTAAGAAAACACAGATGCAAGCATTGTTCCAGTCACAGCTGTCAATCCTCAAAATACCAATCACACACCAGTGAGACATCAGCAAACCTCCACACTCAACATGTCAATGACACATTGCCAAGCAACCAACTAGGAAGGCGTGCAGTGGAAGACAGAGTGAGTCCATAACAAAGACAGAGACCCTGACACACACGTGCTGTTCATGCTCACACCCATCAATCACCAGGTCAGGGTGTGCTACTTACGGTGCTCTCAGAAACGTCGGTTTCAGCAGCAACCCCGGGCCCCACCTCATCATTGTAGTTTGCCGTGGGTTTGGAAGGGGCCGTGCCATACTCATCATATGCCCCGTAATCATACAACCTGTTGTCAACCCCGCCCAAGTCATACTCCTTTAGGTCATATTCCTTAAAGTCGTATGCACCAGTGTCCAAGTTGTCCACTGTTTCTGGGACAGTGGTGGGCTCCGGAGCAACGGGAATGGCCTCGGTGTCATATGCACCGACAATATCCTCCTCCACAGCCTTTCAGGGGTTTGCAAGGGGGAAGCAATGGTGAGTAAATACAGATGTTAGTTAAGCAATTAAGGCAAATCTTCTAAATTTAGGTGTTATTAAAGCAGAACATAATTCAGCAATTTATGCTCAAAACAACATTTAAAATAGCAATGGTAACATCTTATTTATTCCAAGACAGTTACTGGAAGTATTGTGTGATTGTAATTTAAATATGGACAGCCATTTAATAATCACTGAGGACATGTCCAAAAAAAGGGGCTAAAAGCTAAAATATACAGTGTGGAGTTTTTTTGTGTGTGTTTTTTATATAGTACTGATTATTCATCAGCATTAACAAGATGCATTACCAACAATGCTGCTCTGTTAAATTATGAAATACAGTAATGCAGTGATCCCTACAGCACAGTTCAGTTCAGCAAATATGTTATAATGCAAACAAATAAATAAAATGTTACCATATTGACTGAATAAAATCATTAACATATGATCCAAAGTGTGTTAAATATATATGTCAAGACAGAGTTGATGCTGTCTCAGCCTTCTTTTCTCTCTCATCATTCAACCACACATGATATAATGATACAGATAGTAAAGGAAGGCTGAAATAGATGTCTGAAATGACACAAACAGCAGCTTACATTAACCGTCATATTGTAGTGCCTGTCCACATATACAGAGTATACATATATGTGGAGAGTGAGATTCAGCTTAAATCTAGATTTGTTGGTCAATAAATCTGTTTTGACAGAATATGACTTGGACCTCCTGCGAGTATGTACTGGTACACTCTGTAATTGGCACAAGCACTACAACCACAATCACTTGGCAAAATGTTTATTTCTTTCATTCCAAACTGTGATCATTGTGGATTTAGCTTTGGAGAGCAACATAATGGATGCAATTACACAGTTATTATTGGCAGTACTCCATTTGGCCAAATTATATATTTAAAATTCCCTGTAGAATCACATCCACTTTGTCAAACACTGCAGTACACAATGCACATTCATAGCTGGCTGTGAGAAGTTTTTAGCCTTTCTGATCATAGTTCTTAAGAGGTTTTTTAGCAGAACTAGTGATCAGAACCAAGCTTATTATGTGATGGACAGGGCATATCGTTAAACCGATAATCTTCAGTATTATTTGCTGTCTGTGGCATGGATTGAGAGAGGCTTTGTCATCATATTTATATATTTTTTTTAATCTTGGATAAGGCTTCAAGTCTTGTCAGCTCTCCCTTCTTTATGTGGGTAATAAAAGCAGGCAAGCCATTGTGACTGAGGCAAACAGCACTGTTTTTAATATCAGAAAACATATTTCTGGCACTTGGTCAAAAAGCACATGTTACTTTACTTAAAGTCACAGCGAGAACAAACTGTCTTCTAATCATAATGTAAACATAGAGTAAAGTAAGCATGGCTCGTACTATAGTGCCTCATACTTTTAAGTTACAATTGCTTCCATGTGCCAAACATTTTTAAACAACAAGGTTAGCTGGCAGTGTCCCAATCAGCAAATGCATTGAAGAACTTCCCCTGTCCATCCGTTCTGCCACACACCAAAATCTTACTAAATCAAAAGACACACTGATTCACTTGAATGGTTGTGTCTTTGTCATTTCATACCAGGTACTTCCTTGGGTAAAATCTTCCAGGCTCACATTCCCAAAAACACTTAACACTGTTTTTTTTGTTTTTTTTAAATTAGGTGAGAATGAAGGTGAAACTTACCTCACTGGGTCTGCTCGTGGCATAGGGAGACTGAGTTTGAGTAACATCTATAGTTCCGTAGTCAATGTCTGTATTGTAATCTCCTTCTAAAATGTTTGGCTGAGTCATGTTGAAAAAAGGAAAGAAATATAAAGCGAGGGTTAACACAAAGGCTCAAACCAGAGGTTATTGCTAGGGGTCCTTTCAAGCTGGCTACAGTCTCTGCTACTTCTACACAGAAGAGGTTAGGGAGCTCTAAGTCTGCCATCAGAGATTTTCCTTTTAAGGCAGGAAGATCTTGATGGGATCTGGTCTTTTCTTTACATGACCGTTTACCCTAAAATTGCCTCGGGGTCGTGCTGGCGCTGTGGCCTGGTAGCCAGGCATCTGTTGCTTCTTCTTAGCTGCAAACTTTTTAGCTGGTGATTTTTTGGAAGCCAAGAAGTTTAAGGGCCTGGCCTTAGTTTTACTGAGGGACTTTCTGGTCTTCTTCTTTTTCATGGAGACACTACGTTTCTTTCTCTGGAAGAGGGGGCGGCGACAAAGACAAACATGGAACATTCAAAAGTGGAAATGATTTAAAGGCACAATCAGTGACTGTTGTACAGAGTCTTTTCCACCCCAACTGTCAGACCCCATGGGCTCCACCTTCCAGTTTTAGCCCAGTTAGAGGAGTTGCATATGGTATATTTTAAAACGTTGAACATGTACACCAACTTTCTTAGCTGCAATCAGCAAGCTGACCATGCTATTGATTAAGTGACAGTAGAACAGAAAGGGTGCTGTACAACAATGAAGGACCGGGCCTTCCATGTGACATACAGGAGAATTGTGGGGCACATATAAGGATATTTCTGGGACAGATGCAAAAATAGAACACAGGATTTGCCTTCCAGCAACTCTTTAGAGCTATTGTAATAATAATAATAATAATACTATTATAAAAAGTAATGTATACAATAGTTTTAAAGACATGCTGGAATGCAAAAAACAGTCAAAGCAGGTGGAATTTTACCAGTCAGAGAAGGCAGCAGCTTCATAAAACAGACACAAGGAGGACTGTTACAGTATGTGTACATGCACACTCATAATTCTACCTCTGCTGCCTGACTGTAAGGTCATAATCAGAGTAGGCAAAACCAAGTCAGGACAACTAGATTATGCCTCAATCTTTCAATTTAGCAGGGCAAATCAACACTTAAGGCGGAGGCATTCTAATCAAAACATTATCATGAAGCTGACAAATACACTCCCAGTTACTAGAGTATTAGTGTGCACATAAACATACCATTTGGACACACAGACAACATACAGGACAGACTGAGGGATGGGATAGGTCACTGACAATAAGAGACATTATAGGAGACACATCTGTTTTTCCTTTCCTTTTTTTCATTTACCTGTGGTTCAGAATACTCATCGGTTGGAATGGTGTCTGTGGCTCCCTCAGAGTAATCATAGAACTGAGAGTAATCTAAATCATCAGTAGTGTACTAGAGAGGTCAAGAGACAGAGAGAGAAAGAGGGAGAGAGAGAAAGAGAGACAGAGAGAGAGAGAGAGAGAGAGAGAGAGAGAGAGAGAGAGAGTGGGACGAAGAGATGTTTAAGTGTTAGCATTAGCATCAAGGATGCAGGCTGCTGCCTCAGCAAGAAGATGATACATGTAGTACATATCATCCTGAGCATGTTACAAGTTAAAAGCACTTAAAAGTGTAAAGTACTATTAATGCAACTGAAAAATGATTAGATGTTGAAGAATGTAAATGTGCATTATAACATGACATTTTACAAGATACACAATGTAATGCTATAATGTATTAATACTGTTTCATCTGTAATATATTACCTTTACGGTCCAATAATTTAAAAAAACATCTTAACCTAATTAATACACAGTCTTACCAAGTTCAATAAAGTTCTTAACATGTAAACAAATTAGTAAATAAGTGCTAAAACTAGGCATGTGGGTCTCATCCAACCAACATGTAAGCAGATGGGCTGTTTAAAAGCTCATAAAACAGAGGAAAGCAACAGGGAAACCTCAAAGACAAAAATACCAGCTGCATTTCAGGGATATCGTAATGGAACTTTCTCACTGCAAGCATGTAAATTACATGCTTCAGGCCTTTTAAGCCCAGCTAGATTAGAGGGGTATGATTTGAAGAAATGCACCCTCCTTTAGTTATGTAGTTCTCTAGCAGTTCCTTATCAAGGAAGCTAAAATGAAACTGTACAATATGAAGTTTAGAGAAAACCCTGACCTTTAGTCATAAAGTTTGTCGCTCCTTGCAACAATTTGGAAGAGAAGCCTGATCATCGCATGATGTTTAACATATTGAAAATTATAGGTTATGGTATTTGGCACCATGTGTATTTCTGATTATCACATTAATCAAACAAAGATGAATTTTTGAGGTTAAGCTGGCACTGACTTAGGTTCAGCTTCCACATCTCAATTTTATGACTGGTCAGTGTCCATGATTTTTTCCCCTAAAAATCATCTTAATGATTAATGGGCAGAATTAACAGAAGATTAGCTTGTTTCACTTAAGTCTGATGCAGATTTAAGTCAGTGAGTACTTAAAATGGCTAATATATCGATGGAGAAAAACAAAGAGATACATATATTCCACTGTATCCTTGGCTGCTGCTTGGTCTTGTCTTCAAATCTCACTCACAGAAAAGAGATTTAGAACAGCTGGGGTTTATAGGCGTTTATATATTGCATCCTTGGGTTTGAAAAATACCACTGAGAGTCAGAGAAAAAGATCCGAGAGAAGCTGTTGTCCAATCAGCATCTTTCATTATAACTTGAATATTTTACACTGTGTGTTTATCAACACTGATTTTTACTCCTCAGCTTTTGCACTATGATCAGTAAATTAACCCATCTTCATGTTGGTACTTTAAATGGTAAATATACATTAAATATCACAGGTCAGACAGCAGCTGTTACCCTGCTTACCCTGGATCAAAAATGTTTAAACAAGGTTACCGCACCTCCCATCAGGGACCTTGCAGCAGGTAGTTTACTTCTGACAGCTGATGGAGGACACCTGCTATGACATCACTTACAAGGGTGTGGCCAAATGAGCACCATGAGATGATTCAGCTGTTGCTGTTACTGTTTTAGTACATATTTACCATTAAAAGACAATACACAGGAAACTATCAAAATACTTCATTTATCCTTTGAAGGAATTCTCAAGATCTCATAAATCATATATCAGAATACTCCAGCTTTGCTTAATTTAATACTCATTGACTGAAACACTGAACCCCTTTTGAAGAAGTACAAAATAAGATTAATACGGCTGCAAAATGAACAAATAGGACATAATGAACAAATAAAACCTGAATGTGAATTTTGCATGTCTATTTTAGGTATAAGCAATACGCAATACCTGGATGGAAAAGAAAACACTTGCATCCCCTATCTTAGAAAATTGAAATCAATCAGGAGCCTTGATTGGTTCTCCCCCACTCCCGTTGGTTGACTGACCTCATCCTCTGGCTCCTGGGCCTGTAGGGAATCGCTGTGGGGAGTGTGACAGTCTGGGCTGTAGTGTTCACAGTAGTCGTATGCTGCTTTTGGATCCGCCACAATCAGGAGTTGCTGGATGTCACCCTGCAGATAACAGAAAAAGACACTGGAGTCAGTTCACCATCTTCATTAAGAAAGAATTACACCTACTGCATATGCAATCTTCCCTGACAGATTCAAAAATATACAGCTGATATTAGAACTCACAACGTTGAATTATTTTTACAAAGGTTGATGAAACCAGATCACCAGCGACAGACAAGACAGGGCAGCACAGACAGGGGGGTCGTGTCTCGTCTTGCTCACACACATAGTGGGTGTAGCATAAATGTAAATCTTAAATTGCAGATGTGTTCTCTCGGGTCCAATACACTTACAGAGTCTGGTAGTCAGTTAATCCCCCCCTTGTATGATTAAACAGCTTGACACAGAGCCCACACTCACAAGGTGCAGGGAGGAAACTTAGTTGAGACACCAGGAAAATTATTATTATCAGCGCCAGGGTTTACCTCAGGAAATCAAATAAACATGTATCATCAAGGCACACGCAACACCTGGTATGACCATGGGTGTTAGAAAACTTCAGTCTTACATTGTTATGAGCAACAGCAGTAGTCTTACTGGATATTTTATATCCTAGTCAATATGTCAATAAGCATGAATTTTAGCAGACAAACCAGAAATGATATAGATATACAAGAAATTCCAGTACATCAATGACATATATGTCATTTTATGTGTATTCAGTCCTTAGTCTTCTTAATCATTTTGTCCCAACCTTTTAACACACAAACTTGAAGATGTAGCCCACAAGACCACATGGTTAATTATGGTGCCACATGTGATGAGTGTCAAAGGTCAGGGAGTGTGCTAAAATTAACCATTTCAGAAAATGTAACTTAAAAAAAGCAACAATAAGCAGTGTCTTTGTCAAAAAACAACGACATAAAATGGTCCATGCAAAGGAGTAAAACCTTTAAAATATCAGACATGGTTTGGGAAAGTCACTCAAACCCAAATGTTCTCTCTGTGGTTGGGATGGTATACCACAATGCCCGACACCGTTCCAGCCCTGTCTCGCCTTGTTATCAGACCTACAGCCAAAGCAAACAGCTCTCTGCAAGACAGCGACATATTGGCCAAAGCATCTGGATCTTTCTTTGGAGTCTGTAATTGCTTGAACTGAGTTCCTGCGGGCTGGTTTTTGAGCCTCTATACACATTGTAAAGACAGTTGTGGGGGGTTCTTCTTTGAGGCGGTTGAAGGGGCATTACTTTGGTTAGGAGGTTTGGCAGGCGAGCACACAGATACATGAGGTAAAAGCCTAATGCACGTGTCAGCAGGGGCATATACATTGAAAGGCAGAATAGGCGATTGGGAGTGAAACAAGAGAGAAATGAAGCAGGCTGGAACTTGTCAGGAGAATGTGTGTGTGTCCTTTTTCTGTTAAAACGACATCTATAGATCCTCACCATGAACCTCAGTGTAAACATCCATGTGCTAAGGCTTGTCCCACTGAAAAACAAGCAGTGCTTCTTGAAAACCTTCTCTGTGTAACCATCCATCAACATCTCCTTGCACAGCTTTGGTTTGGCAGTTCAGAGATTTTATCCTGGGTGCCTCTCGGTGGTTTGAGTGCTGCTCTAACTGGATTCCTGTCACTGGTTGAATACATCTCCAACAGTGAAAGCGTTTATTGTCAGTCAGAAGTAAGATCCATTGCAGAGCCACTACATTTTAGTGTTTTTAGGCCTATATTTTCAAATACTTTATCCTATCTTACTGTTATGCCAAGTTCCAGCCTTCTGGTTTAGTGGGCCAGCCACACTTCTCTTGCTCATACCAAGTTATGATACTGTGCCTTGTTTCATTTTTCACAAAAATTACAATTTGCATCTAATTTGGGTGAACATAAGCATTTGCAACTAATGAATGTGAGCATCATTAAAGGTTGAGTCAGCGATTCTAGACAAATACAATTGATTTTTGAGTCTTATTCCCAATACAGACACCGGCTAGGGTTAACTAGTCACCGACCCAAAGCATAAGTATTTGATTACACAACGATCACCTGTCTTTCTCCAGAAGTTTTTGCTCTAACTTAAACTCACATAAGAGTTAACAACGCTCACAAGCTGTTTAACGGCCTGGCAACCGGCAATTCAGACACAGCAACTGAAACAGCTGAAGTTAGTTTATGTGAATATGTCACTACAGATTCCAATGGAAAAGATCGGAATTTTTTCTCTGAACATCAACCACATCGACAACAAATGTGACCACACATTAAGTTAAAGCATCCTGCCAGTCTTGGGAAATATCTGCAAGTGAATGATAATCACAAAAAGTGATTCACAAAGCCAGAAGCAATGAAAGTCAACGTCACAGCATTTTTGACTGGTTGCCTTCATTTCCCAACAGTCCATGGGCAGACTAGACAACATTGTACTAGACTAAATAGACATCTGCAGCAAATTGAACTTATTCATCAAAATGGCTAGTTATCCTTAATTATGGTATCATCCCACTCCACTCACTCCTGTCTGAAACATCAGCTGTATTGGTCTGGTGTGTACCAGACCAATACCCCTCTAATCTCTCTATGGTAAATATGAGTCAACAGCAAGAAGCTGGTTAGCTCAACTTACCATAAAGATTGGAAACTGCTCACAAACTCAAAAGCTAACCAATGAGCTTTATTCATCAATATATTGAAAGGGCTACAGCAATGGCTATTTAACAAACAGATAAGTTTCAATCACTTTAAACTGGCAATAGACAATTTTTTTGCTTACATTTTTGCTTTAATCATTCTGGAGTAAATATTGATTGTACAGTGTCAAGGCTGTAGACAAATGACACCACCTGCCTGTAGACTGGTTCCCTTTAAACCTTACTTTCCCTATGCTATTTGCACCATCACTGTCTGCCTCTGTCAATGCACAACAAAACAGGAAGAAGCACTGTTTCCAAGTGGAACAACTGTGGAAAATCTATACACAAGAAAAGAACCCTGCTGATGGAGGAGGCAAAGAGTGTGAAGAGGCAAAGTGATAAAAAAAAGAAGTTAGTTAAAGTGAGTTAAAAAAAAGAGTGAACATGGGGCATACACTCAATGGGGAGCCCTGGTGTTGTGTCAAAGTCTATTCCCTCGCTGATATGTGTTTAGCCTTATTAATGGGACTTGAAATGCTTACAAACAGCCATTTATTCAACTAGATAATTGAATTGTTTTACTCTCACACTTATTTTTCCCGAGATTGTGATTTCTTGGTAAAATTGGGATTCTTTTAGCTGTTTTTTGCTCTGGACAGTAGCCAGGTCGATGCTGTCTTTGCTACAGCAGAGCCAACAGTAATACCACACGGAAACAGTAGGACTAGGGAATTTGAAAAGTTGTCTGTTTCTGATTTAAGTTTTGGTGACTAAAACAAAAACAGCATTTCAGGCTATGAAAATATGAGCAGACAGGTGTTTTTCATATTTTCAGTGTAGGAAGAATGATGATATGCACCACTTGAAAACATTTATTATACTGAACAAGAAAAGACAAAACTGACCTGCCAAGTGGGCATGAGTAGGTAAACCTAGGTGCCAAGTCTGAAAAGGCCTCAGTTAAGGCGTGTGTGTGTGTGTGTGTCTGTGTGTATGTGTGTTTGGGAAGGCTCAACAGAGAAAGAGAGATCAAGCCTTGGCCTGAGTTAAGTTGACATGTATTACCTCATGTGTCACCCTAAGACCAACAGTGAATGCTTGAACCCTGACTAGAGTCAGCTCTAATTAGTCCATGTCTGAGAGCCACCCGTCTGCACACAAATAGGCTGTGGAGACATGGTGTTCAACCCCCCAGACCAGATCAGCTGCACAACTAGGAAACAGTTGACTGTTTCATTGGAGGGCATGAGTTACATGACAACCCATTCAGTGATACATGGAAACAATAAGACAAATGACTATGCCTGGAGGATCTGATGCATGAAAACAATCAAGTCTAAGATGTAAAAGATTCCAAAACATTTTATCTTAGAGTGTTGAACTTGAAGAGCACCTATATGAATCAGATAATCATCTATCCGCTTGCCATAACTTGCAGTATTTACAGTTATAATTATTTTCTTCTAGGAAAGGCAACCCTACGGGTATGTTCCTTTCCTTTAGCATTAACCTGTGTTTACAGTCAAAATGAAGCCAAGCTACCTACCAAACAAGACCAAACTCAGAAATGGGAGAGAAGGCACAAGAGAAACTGATGTCAGCTCAGGAAGGGAACACCAGGAGTTCTCCAGAGACAGACAGTCAGGGATTAAGAGAGAGCAGCTGGTATGGTAAAAGATGTTTTGTGCTGGGAAACACCTGGGGAGAGTTACGCCGAGGCTGTGGGCCTGTCTTCCATTGCGGACTGCTGAAATAAAAGCCCCTGGCAACTTGGAGCAAAGCCAGGGCTCCAAAATATGCCCCTCCTGACTACAGTGGAGCTCAATGCAGCACAGAAATAGGCCAATGAGGCTGTGTGTTAATGACTGCAGTGTCAGAGGTCAACAAGGAAAAGAGAGGAAAAAGGAGAGAACCAGGGTCAAGATCAACAGCTGAGACTTGTGAATCCTTTGAGAAATCTCTCTACCTGCTATATCTGCTCTTTTGTTATGCATGCTTTTTGCACCTTAAGTGGAGTTTGCTGTTTGAATGCAGCGTCAACCTTTGAAAAACATCCAAGGGCATGACAAATCTTAAAATCAGAGAATTACGAATGATGATTATGATGAAAATATGTGTGTCAAAATTAGCACGTGCTGGAGGAATGTAACTAAGTGCAATTTACTACTGCACAAAAGCACGTTTTTGAGGTACTTGTACTTTATTTTAGCATTTCAGTTTTCAGCTACTTGAACGGCCACTTCAATACGTTTTGGAGGCAAAGATTATACTTCTACTCCAATGCATTTATTTGATAGTTATTAGTTAGATTATTGAGTATCAATAAGCAATTGATGCTGATATGTAGCCAATCAGATTGTGTTGTGTGTGGCACAATGAGTGAGACTACAGATGGAGAGCGGTAGCTGCATCAAGGCCAAAGTTGCACACTTTTAAGTTGCGTCTGTTCAGAACTATTCAGTATCAATCAAATTACTAAGTCCGATATGTGTGAACTGAATGCTCTTACTGCATTTAATTTGATTAAAACTCTTAAGTTTTTACTTAAATTGTGTTCATCGCCACTGAAATACATTTTTCAAGCTGTTTTACCGTCAGGTGGGTACATTAGGATGCGATAACATTGGCCTTGAAGTGCTCTGTGATGCAGTGCTAACAGGGACAGAGAAATGAAAACAGGAAAATTGACAGTACAGAGCTCAACTTCCTTCTCTTTAAGCACAATCTTCCTTGACCTCATCCTGACCACAAGACACCAGGGGATATAAATACAGATGGAAGGGGTCAAAGGTTACAGCAGTGCAGTGTGGTATAAGCAGAGGAGCTGCATGAACAATCTCCATGGTTTATTTTGCGATAACTCGTTTGTCTTTTCTAGACTAAAATCCAACTGCATGCTATAATTACAGGGCGAGTGCAGGGCATCACAAGCGAAATCAAAACACAAGTAGTCATCACCATCAGTCCTTTGACATACCTTTGCCCAGGGCAATAGCTAACTGTAATTAGGCAGACCCATAGGACAATTAGTCACTCCCTTAAAGTCTATACAGTACAGTTTCCCTGAGAAGAGGAAACAAAAACATCAAGAAAAGACAAAGGGAGCTGAGTCAGACAGTTTTAGGTCAACTGTCCAAAACATGACCTTAAAGGACAGAGACAGAAAAATTCTCATTTCACTTCTAACAGTTGAGAGAGCTATACAGTAGTCCAATAGTTATGTGCTATCTGCACATTATTATAATCCACTGGCAGTCATAAAAACTCATTTGGAAACTTGAAAACACTGTCTGACGTCCCTTCTCATTGATTCTTCTTTTGTTATCATCTATCAAGGCTAGCAGTCTAATAACTTATTGTTAGACAAGATGCATCTTCTGGAAATACTGGTGTGGCATCAAGAAACATAACACCTCAGACCCATCTAGTTCTTAACATTAGACAAACTGAGCTCTGATGACAGTTCACTTCGCATAAGTAGATGGAATAGCAAGGTATGTACATGAGGGTGCTCGACTAAGACAGGTAATGTCATCCAGGCATGAATAGACGGTCTCATAGCTTTAGCACAGTAGGGAGGCCTCAAGGTGGGGAGGGTGGATAGGGAGGGGGAGGTGGTGAGCAGGGGAGAATATACAGGGAGGGGAGGGGAAGAGGAAATGAGGAAGGCCTAACGGGGCAATGAAAGACTCCCATTCATCCAAACCAGATCCCTTTGCGACGGTGGTCGCCTCAAACCTGGGCCAGGTATGGTATGAATAGACGCTTATGAAAAATGCAGGTCAACTTGTGAAAACAAATCTCAGAGTTTCAATAAGAAAGCAAATTAATTATTATTATTGAATTCATTATAAAATCTACTGACCTACCACAGTGGATAAGAAAGGGAGTACACACTAACCTTTAGATGAAACTGTACATAATTACTTTCTGCCAGGTCAAAAGAATTGTCCACATATTTCTTACATTCTTGCGTAAATCTTATATGTAAATTGTAGTGTAATCACATCAACTATAGTGACCAATTAAACAAAAAAAAAAATAACATACCTTTCAACAAAACTAATTTAAACTATTAATTTATTTTATCTGTATAACCAGGGGCTTGAATGCAGAAAGCCATGGTATTTCCTTTCCCTGTATTTCCCAGCATGCATTAGGCCCTGTGGATCTCTGAGGAGAGCAGGGACAGAGAACAGACAGGAGACCTGTTCCAAAAACCACACAGAGAAGACCCTGTTAACTGACTTATGGCTCCTATTTTCAGCCCTTCCACTGGCAGACCTCTGAGTGGACACACTGTCTCATACAAATGCTGGCTTCAGTGCCCTCTCATAAATCTAATCAAAACTGAAATCAAATCTACCATTAAAACTTTGCCCCTAAAAAAACTGTCCAACAATCTGATTTATTGTTTTATCCTAATGTTTTTTTTATTTTTATTTGGTCATTTATTTACAATGATAACATCCATCTGTTTACCTACACTTCATCAATGCACACATGCATGTCATGATCCAAAAGACCTCAGTATAGCGCTTGGTCAGAGAGAGAAAAAAATGTAAACAGAAATCTAAAGTACAATTTAATGAGTGACATAGAGAGACTCATTGAGCACTCACACGCACACACACACACACACACACACACACACACACACACACACACACACACACACACACACACACACAAAATATTAGGGCCTCTCTAGCCCTGTGGTGCAGACAAGACCTGCCAAGAAAATATGCCTGCTTTAAAACAAGTAGTGGCAGCATCAATCATTCAGATGTGGTATCAGTATAAAGCCCAGTCATTCTTGCTGCCCATAAACAAACCAGCCCTCTCTCACAGGCACACACAGCCCTCACACAGCCTTACAGTGACCTTTATTTCTCACCAGCGAGGACCACAAGCGTTGCGACAATTCAGCCATTGTGAGTCAGTATTTACATCGGCTGAAAATCCCTGACTAAGGAGATGATAGCCATCTCTAAAACTCATAAAGTTATAATGTAAAGTTTGGACCTGAAACATGTAGGTTTGTATGATTTTGTTTCAATTATTTGTTATTATTCAAAAACGGTCAATTGTGTGTTACATGGCATTGAGTTTGGTTTGTGGTTTCTGTTGGCTCTATGTCTGTTTAGTTGTTATAGGTACTCATGTTAACAACCCAGTTCTATTTAGTCTTGTGTCAAACAGCAGCCCTCTAAAAGAGCCTGACTTTTTCAGAATGCTGTTTTGTTTTATTTCAGCTCACCATTCAACACAATCTCAGCCATGAACCTGCTTTGAAAACTATACACTCCAGGCTACCACACAGCAATTGGATATTGTACTTCCAAACAAACAGACCCCAGGCAGTTCGGATTGGCTTCACACCTCCTCTATTTTAGTGTCAAACGCCGGAGCCCCCCAGGGCAGTGTGATCAGCCCCCTCCTGTTCATGCCATACAGTATATGACTCTCTGACATTGAGAGAACTTCTTAAGTATACAGAACAACACCACTAGCATCAGCTGCATTACAAACAACGATAAGAGTTCATATGAGGAGGAAAACAATAAACTTGTACTATTCAATGTCAAGGAGATGGGAAACTGAAGATTGTTAAATTCCTGCACTAATTTCTTGTCAACTTCACAAAGGAGCAATACAACACGAAACTGGCATGGTATGTGCATGGCTGAGAACAGGAAGACTTTGCAGCGGGAGACTAAAACTACTGAATCTACTGAGCATCAGCGATATCAGTGAAGTGAGATGTCTGCACAGAGCCCAAAGGATGTCATAAATGACAACACCCACCCAAGCTACAGTCTGTTTGCCCTGCTGCTGTCTGGCAAGAGATACAGAAGTATCTGCTGCCGTACCATCAGACTACAGCGCAGCTACTTTCCTCAGGCTGTGAGACACCTGAACTCCTCCTCAACACTCCACCATGAATTAATTTTCTGACCTGATATTTAGTTATAAATCAGTCTGTGTATGCTTTTCGTTATAATTCATCATGCAACAATTATGCATTGCATAATGACAAATAAATCAATCTTGAATCTGGAGATTGCGAGCCAAATTTGCCAAATGATAATCATTTTACAAACATCGAATTATATAAAAACATACTGTTTTCTGTATCAAACATACAGTACATGAACTGGCCTAGTCACAGAAAGTTTAAACAAACAACGTCTCTTATACCAGAGACGCTAACTCACAGTAAATGGATGTATGGTAAAATAGATTTTTATATTTGACTGGAGACATCCTTAAACACGTCAAACCACACAACTGATCGATTGTCAAAGCAGCAGTCTTTCTTCTCTTGTGCCAAGTTAAACATACTTGCATGACAGGATCATAACATTTTTCCCAACTAATATGTGAAGTAGAGATAAACAGTAAAGATAAATACAACTAATATTGCACGTGCCACAAATCTAATCAAGTCAGAAATCCATTCTTTGGTTGTGACCATTTCACTTCAAGTAAATGCAAGCCATCAGATTAAAAGTCAGTCAGCCTCCAGGAGAATATTTCAACAAGGCCAGTTATTTTTTGGTAAACCTATTACACGTGAAGTTTCGGGTGGCACTAATTGTCTCTAATTACAAGGTAAAGAGAAGCTTTAACAAAGGATCTGAGAAGCCTGAGAAGTTTACCAAAAGCTCATGTGTGCTTTGCAGCAAAACTCAAACAAACAAACAAACAAGCAATAATAATGTACAAAGGGCGGCCAAGTGCAACCGCTTTGACATGGCTAAGGTCCAAATCTAAGACAATATCATAAATTACATGAAGACATTGTATCATTGTCCATTTACAGTTACTAACTGTTTGGGTAGATGAACAGCTGATGAACTTCAGCTTGTCACAAATCCCAAATCCATCAAGCGAATCACATTAATATGTGTGCTAGTTTCCAGTACTATGATTTTTATTTATTTTTTATGAACAGTAATTAAGTAACAGTAAATTAATTTGAAAGTTCTGCTTGGACTCCTTTTCCTGTTGGACTACACTACTGTCCACCAGCCTGGATAAAAGGCCTCAGATATCTCAGCTATATGCATATATATCATATACAGACTTCCTCATAAAATCAGAAGAACTGAAAGTGTACAGATTCACTCTGGTTTCTATCATCTCCACATTCCTTTTTGGCAGCATCAAAGCGTCTGACTCAATGGGACTTAAACTAAAAACCCCTCAGGCAAAGCACTTCAAAATACTGCAACATACTGCAACATTTAGAATCTGGACACACACTAAATACCACTGATTTCTGGGGCACCTCATCAGTCACAGAGGGTTGCTGCACCAATTCTAATCAATGTGTCAATACGCAGCATAGTAATGGCACCATATACGCAGCCCAAGCAACTCAATCACAATTAACAGGTTCCTACAATCCTCCTCGCTGAAAAACTTTACCTGGAAAACCTCCTCATCCAGGATCCTGGTGCCGAACACTGTGATGCCGTTGGTGTTGATGGAAGCGTGGTCACTCCTGAGGAGACTTTTGGTGATCTTCTTCTTACAGTCTACAATGATGGTGACCGTCTTCTTCTCCACACTGATGGCCACACGGTGCCACCTGGTCAAGGACACAACAAGGAGATGTAAGAAATAAAAGAAGCCAAGGTCAGACAGGATAAATGTCACTGATAAGAACAGATTGTGCTTGTACCATATCAAATGCAATCGTTGAAACTAGAGCATGATGTAACATTAGCGACATTCAAAAATCAGGATAATGAATACTTAGTAGGTCAAATGTTTATGTGAAACGTGTGATTTTATTCTGCGAGCACTTCTAATTAGATTATAATCCACCTATAATATGTCACAATGCTCTCAGAAACTTGAACTTCAAACTTATGTTTGATATTTTTCAATGGACAACACCTATAGATACAAAGGGTTAATCGGTGTCACACGTGAGTCTGACACCTCCTTTGCCTCTGGACCGTTTGCCACTGCACTTAAGGGCTATTGCATACCAGGCAGCAGTGGACCACATTCCTGGCCCCACACTCTGGCCCTGTTTAACACGGGATTACACTCATTAAACTCCAAACTTAATCCTCCTTCTGGGTTACTCGGCATGACAGACATGGTGAACATTGTGGAAAGTGTGTGTCAGGATCCAGGAAGGCCTGCCTTGCCAGAGCAGGAGACACACAGTCAAAACATTGTTCTGAGGTGGAAGATGAAACCTGGCACAGATGCAGCTCAAGATGGCAATATAAGAAGCATTTACTACAGGCACACATGCATATGCGATATCATATTAGTATATGCTAATAAATTATAAAAATGAAGTCCTTTCTGAACACAGCTACATCATATAGACACATTTCAGGGCATGCAATGGGGATTAGGAGGAAAAGAAACGTGCAACAATCTCTGGGTTTAGCAGTACAACAGGAAGGATTACTAGTCACCATATTTGGCAGAAAAGTAAATGTTGACTTCAATAGGTTTAAACAATGTCTTCAGCTATTGAAGTGCATTATGATCAGGAGATCAAGAGTAACAATGCATTTGAAAAAAGCAAATGTAAACAAAATCTTGTGAAGAGCATGTTCAAAGAGCTTAAATGCTGCAAAATTGATGGTATATAGTGGAACAGCTCACTAGAAATATTTCTATTCACCCCCCTTTCCCTTTAAAGAAAGGGATTATGCTCTTTTTCACCTCATCAATATCATCATTGTGCTTCTCTTTTCAAGCTTGGCGTATGCTTCTTAGTAACAATGAATACATCCACAGGGATTGCAGGCTGTACGCAGCCTGAGCTGTAGTCACTAAAGATTTAGAAAAGGCCTGGAGCTGGAATGCATCCAGACCAAGTAAAAGAGTTAAAAATCCTCCACAGAGAACACTGCTCCTTAGACAGTGGGTCACAAAAACTACAAACTGGACAAAACAGCTCTACAAAGCTGGCTTTGTTGTAACCTGCACATGAAGCAGAGTTATTGCTGACATGAGACTCTTGAGGGATTTATCAAGCTTCCATCTATCATGATAACTTTGTACACACTAGATTTCATTTTAAGCCAATCTGGGTCACAAAAATATTGTGACCCGGTTATGACTTCCTTCAAGAGCTTGAAAAACAAACTCTCCTCACACAGCATGCTCAGCAAGTGCAGAAAACTTTAATAACATTGTAAGACACTATAAAATACTATTCTGAATAAGGCATTTTCCCAGCAGCCTATTTGCTTATTTATACCCCAATTGCCCCTGCACACAGGCTCATGTCAGCTAAGCCGAAGCTCTGAGTGAGAATTCTGGGATTTCTGGACCTGGGAGCAGATAATCAGGTTTATGCGAAAAGGTTAGGAGAGCTGTTTCTGGTTGGGTGAGGTAATCCATGAGGGCAAAAAGGAAGTTTAGGACAGCCCCCTTTCTCCTCTTTCCTTTCCCCCTCTCTAAAATAACAGAGGCAGTGAGTTCATGGATGGGGTCAGGTTGCCCATAGCAGTCCCTGCTGTGCCCCAATAATCCAGTGTCTCCCACTCTCTGACCTGTCTCTGTGCCCGCGGACCCCTGATGTGATGGATAATCCGGTCATGAGCACCTGTGGTGCAACACTGAGAAGATCTGGGTTGTTTTCTTGCTTTTATCAAGAAGAAGCACTCAATGGAAACCTGTAGATTTTGGAGTGTTTGAATGCTTTTGTGATTAAACTAGTTTGAAGATGATCAAAATGCCAATCAATATAATAATTTTTTATGATTAATAATAAAATGTCCAGAAATTACATATCCCAATTTCACAAATTCCAAAGATTGCATCTTTAAATAGTCATCTTTAAATTAAATGGACAAGAAAAGCAGTATTTCCCAACATTTAAGAAGCTGGAACCAGGTAACGTTTTCCTAAATATTTGTACTTAAAAATTTTTTAAAAAAAAAGTTATTTTCTTTTGATTAAATAATCACTGCCGCTCTACATAGCATGGGCTGGTTTTAAGTCTCGTTGGATTACACTCGGTATGTTCCTTTTGCACCACCTAGCATTTCTTACTCAGTGCCCTCCCCTCTTTACTCCCCTCCCTGCATGTCACAACACAAGCCCATTCCTTCCGAATCAGAATTAAGTGTGTGCCAATGAGAATCTGATGTTACTGGAGTGAATGTTTGATATCTGACGTACTTTCCGTCAGCGAGGTTGAGAGTTCGGAACAGAGGGTAGTCCTCCGGTGCTGGCTTGCCAGTCTGATCCTCATACAGGAAGACAGGTGAGCGTCCCACTTCAACACCAAGCTGCTGGACCCCCTGCTCGTTGTAAATGGACAGTAAAAAGGACTGGAGGCCGGACTTGGGGCGCACTGTGGTCAGGATGGAGAAGTCCTCAGGAAAAACACCACCTGCACGTTAAAAAGAAATTGTTTTATCATGCTGTGTCAGTGATGTATAACACTACAATGATGTGGCATACAACTACTTCATCAAAGTGTTTTGTACTTATCTTCATTGATGAATGAAATAAAAACACTTTGAGAGGATGTGAGGTAGTATAACGGTATTGTGCACCTCCAAAAATATAATCATCTGAATCAAAAGTCTAGTTTAGATCTACAGAAATAATATACATGCCTATGACTCCTACAAAAAACAACAATCAAGTGGAGAATCCACTGTCAAAGGACACCTTTGAAGTAAACAATTAAAACACCAGTGTACACACGATGGTTGAAAGTGGTGAAAGGTTGAGAAGTGCATCTTACCAGGGAATAACTGCGTGGTGGGGGCACTGATCTGGACCTGCTTGGCAACTCTGTAAGCTGAGTCCGGCTTTGATGCTCTTCGGTTTGTGCAAAATCCTGATGTTTTCGTCACTCCTTCAGGGTAATTTTGAAATTCTAATACCTTTAGCACATCCACTGGTTCTGCTGATCAGGGGAGCAGACAAAACATCAGTTAGGCTGTGGCATTGGCATTTGGAGGAAACATTTGGTAAAAGGTGTGCTTGGTATCCACACCATGACCAACACATGGATGACAAAGGTGAACATTAAATGCATAGCAAAGCATTTCAACTTTAAGTTGGATATATGGGGAGTTTTCACAAAGAGGGTTAACCCAACTTCACCCTCATAATGACCCTGTGTCATCAAAATGGCACTATGGCACATTTGTATCTGAATCATCAACATTAACACCCTATCTGTGATTAACTTGAACTATTACTCAATAACAATTACTCATTCATAAAATTTCAACTCCATAAAGTTTTGCCAGGGAAATGCTGCTTTCCTGTGGGAAAAGACCAACCAAAGAGCAATGTGCCAACACGGATCGACTTCTATAACACCTGGATAGGTTTACCTTGATAAGGGTCAGAAGAGGCTTAAATCTGATGTACTTTATATAAAAAAGTGCTTGTGTGGCCTAAGACTAAAATGCTGCAGTATACTGACCCTCTGTTGCGTCTGCAAAATGAGAACATAAACGTTATCTAGATACCTCCCTTTTGAAGAATACAGTCAATACTGGTGCTAGTGTAGAGCCTTAAGGGCGTTATTCTATTGTTATATACCACATTTTGCCGAAATATTATAACGTATAGCATATAGTAAGTGGTAATGAGATGTACTAAAAAAAATGCCCCCTACTTCACTCCACAGAGCAGTATCTGACTAAAATGGGCAATACAATGGCCAACTGTTAAAGGTAATAATACTAATCTGTTTTGTGGGGTAAATAAACTGGCCAAGGTGTTTAAAGGCATCAGCAATCCTTTGTCTGGCAGCTCTATACCCACTGTTTTGGTTGGCATTCAGAGGTCATATCACTCTGAAAGTTTTGTTTAACTTCTTGATACAACGGGATCTCAACAAATGTGTGATGTTGCGCTTAATGCTCTCTGGTCAGAATTCCAGCTGTGGCAGGGAAAAAGCAAATTAAGAGCCTTTGAGCCTTTGTTTTATTCAGTTCACGATAGCTGGTGGTTTGTTGACAAGTTGCTGTTTCAACATGAAATGAACATGAAGGTGCCTCAAGCATTGCTCATGCAAATGGTTTGCACAAGATCATCGATTAGAGAGATTAGAGATTATGATGCTGTTTGATTCAGACCTAGTAGACAAGAATCCTGCTGTGACTGTGAGTTTTTATGGAAGGCAGGCAGGATAACATATTGAATGGATATTTTTAGTTATCTGTCTTTACTTTATCATGCTGAAGACATTTTCGAGGGCCTGGCCTACATCTGGCCTCCTTCTCTTACACAACACCTGCAAGGTACCAGATGCAGATCATGATGATGACAAAGGAGCAGGTCTGCACACAGTCCAAAAATGCAAAGATTTTAAATAAAAAGAAAGAAATCTGCAGAACTCTACCAACAATCCAACAATTGGGCAAATGTGTGTGGCATGATTGAGTCAGAATATATGAGCGTCCTCAGTGTCAATCCAACTAACTCCCACTTCAACAGAGGACGGAGAAAATAAAGAAAAGCAAAACTGTGTAAACACATCGGGAAAAAAAACGTTAG
The DNA here is from genome assembly GCA_903131615.1 of Diplodus sargus. Taxonomy (NCBI): domain Eukaryota; kingdom Metazoa; phylum Chordata; class Actinopteri; order Spariformes; family Sparidae; genus Diplodus; species Diplodus sargus. The sequence continues at coordinate 495,704 of CAEMYA010000212.1, forward strand.
GCTTAGAGCAAAGTCAGCAAACTGTTACTCCATAGGAATGCCAGCGCTAAGGACAACTCGGCCATTTTTGTAGCTTGTGAGGATGAACCAGCTACTTTCTTTGGACAGTGAACTGAGGACCTCATTGTGAGTTCCTGCAGAGCTGCGTTCAGTTCAAACTCCAGGACTCATATGTTCCAGATGTGGCAATTTGGCCAGGCTACGACCCTCACACAGAGGTGCTGAGAAAACGTCAATACTGGCCAATCCATTAAGGTGGCCAAATGAGTGTGCACAGGTTTTAAAAGAGTGCATCTGATGAGCTGGTGTGAGTTTGCCCCCGGGGCTGAACAAACAGGCCATATGGTTACCAGCAGAACTCCTGGACCTTCTTCAGTGTGGCGCAGAGAAAATTCTAGCAAGCCCTGAGGTCAAGCAAGATGGCACGTATTGCTCAGTTGTTGGACCATCTGAATACCATTATGCAAATGATAGAGGTGAACAAGGGAGGGAGGAGCAGCATGACATATTACCATGAGGCATGGATTGCCTAATTTGATATAATCTCCATCATGTTAACAGGTGTAATTGGATGTCGAAAGTGTGGCCAAAGAGATAACATAACACCATTCTCAGTGCAGAGGCCCAAAAAAAGTCTGTCTCATCTCATGACATAACAGAGCATGTAAGACTTGAGCATACTGATATCATTAATCCCCCTTCCTCTATGTCATTTTCAGCCCTTACAGCTTCGCAGAAAAGGTGAAATTGGCTGGTAAATGGAGGAGGACCTTTTCACCTGCAGCTCCCTGAGACTCTAATAATATCTTCAGCCAGAATGTCTCTCTCTATATATCCCCCTCTCTCCCACTCTCCCTCTCTCCTTCCTTCAACTTCCACCACGCTGCCGGCTAAAACAAGACAGCTTTATGCTGGTGTCATACCAGAGAAACTTCACCGAGACCTACCCACTTTTTCAAAGCATTTTTTTCCCTCTACGCTTCTCCCCTTCCTTTTTTCTCTCATCGACCCCTTTACCGTACACCTCCATATGAATATCAGAGGATGTTATCACACAGTGTTCTGTAAATCCCCAAAAGCTGTGTAATCAGAAAAGCATTGTAATACATAGGATTTGAGGTTGAATTAGTTTGAGCACAATTTCAAGCGTGTTGCGTTGAAAGCTTGCCTATGACTATATGATATATGACAGCTACACAGGACAAAGGTCCAGCGAGGAGCTGATTAGCTGACATTCCCGGTTGTGCACATTAGGAAGAGGACTCTGGAAATGCTAGCTTTGTCTGCTGGAATGCACATCTGAGCCTGCGCCCCGGGGGCTGAGAAAACGTGTCTGTACACTGCTAGATGGAGAGGGCACCCTGCAGAAACAGCTTCGGCTGACTGAGACAGTGGAACACAGAGCCTGCAGCGGAATACTTAACATTTAAAAAAAGAGAGGCAGGAGTTGATGAGATTGGAAAAGTGAGATTTCGAATTGGAAGTGTGATTCTAGTCCAGCCAGTCCTTCAGAACCATCAGGCTCTAATCCCAGCAGGAAACAACGGACTATAAAAGCAAGAAATTAAGAAGTAGGTAAATAAATAAAGAGCGAGGCAAACTGATTTGTCTTGTATAAATTATAATGGCAATGAAACTATATTAACCCTTTTTTCTTCCTTTATTTCAAATTATTTGGTGTTCGCGAAGTATTTTTAAAACCCATATCAGAAACTTACACCCATGTTAACTGATAATCAAGGTCGAATTTCCACCCTGGAAAATTGTCATTGTGGGGACACAAGATGTATTTTAACTCTCTGTGTGTATCTTAATGCGAAAATAGATCATTAGAGAGCTGTCTATAGGCCAAGGTGTAAGGCCCATGTAATCCCGAACCCTGTGACTTGTGGCCATTATGGCTGCAGGCTAAGCCCAATATGCAGGCCTTGCTCTTTGAAGGGCTCTGAAATCATAGGGAAGTGCAACAAGGACCATCATCAAATAACTGCTCAGTACTTAGAGGGGAAGCATTCCCACCGCTCACACAACACAGCCTTGTCCTGCAGCCGACCAAACATCTAAGTGCAAAGTTGAGGGGAAGAGCGAGGGCACTGGGTGGGGGGGTGCACAAGTCAGCTTTTGGGCTTCAGTGTGGACCAGGGCAGTGTGGAGATAGGGTGAACCTGTCTGACCACTTGGCCCCCTGCAGACCAAGAGGGGCTTTGCACTCTGCACTGACAGGTCTGAGATCCACTGGGGCCTTTGTAAAAATGCACTTCACTACTACCCACTTATCATCACACTTGTGCAGTTCACTAACAGAACATCCTTTTGTCTGCAAACAATGCGTGTGTCTCATAACCTTCAACTGACCATCTATCCTGGATAGTCCACCCCCCCTCTTCACATTTCCAGTGTAGTCATCTGTGAAGAAATTGGCTTCTTATGAGTGCATAAAAAAATAAGTTCAACATAAAAAAAAAAGATGGACAATATCACACAACTCATCTCGACAAGCAATGTAATTACAAGTCAGTGGCTGACATCCGTGGTTTCAGCACAACTCAACTGTAAGTGACATGTCATCCGATCCAGGGTCTGACACAGATGTCCTGTGTAATCTGACTGAGGAAACCCACCCTGCTAACCGTGTCCACATCCACCGAGCGGACCACGATGCAAACAAGAGCTTTCTTTCAACCTCAGTCAGTCTTAAAATGCAGGGCTCTAGAAGCACATACCAGCAGCTTGGGATGAATTTAATTAGGCGAGGTGTTTCATCCTCGCGGCGGATGGTTTCCATTCATGCGTAGAAGTAGCCCGCAGTAAGGTCTATGTTAGAGAACATGGTGTTTGGGGCCAAAAATAATAATAATACGTGCACCTCAAGCTATTCAGCTGAGAGCATGTGTTGTCTAGAACCGAGTTTAACTTCCACTTCCCCGCAGGAGTGAGCTGGGTGCAGTTTTACTGTAACGCGTTTTTGTTTGGTGACTTCCACATAACGCTCACGCATATAGATGGATACGGCGCAGGTGAACTGGCACTGATGTAACTACTTTGGTTGAAGAACGGGAAAATCTGAACTGGACAGTGAACATGATGCCGCTGTGTCCAGGTAAATCTGTAACGCCCCCAAGCTCCATCATCAGTAAGCGAGTCTCAGCAGCCTGTCGCCGCTCCGTCCTCTTTCGGCCAGATAAAGTTCATTTGGTCTCTAATAATCTTACCTGCTGTGACACTGGCAGCCTGTAGAGCCAGGAATAAAGTGATGAATGCGGTTACAGTGGAATCCATAAGCCACCTTTTCGTTTTCCACCTTGTGGACCACCTTTGCATCTCCATGGTTGAGCGCCCACAAGTGAGTAAAACTTTTGGGCGACTTCAGGTGATTTTTAAAGACGTCCCGTCCACAATCCCAGATGATGATGGAAGCTGTCCTACAAAAAAGCCATAAGTGAGGAGTTTCTGCCTCTTCTTTCAGCCACACCGAGGCCCCCGATCCTCCTTCCCAGTGCCCAGCCTTCACAGTGAAGGTAGTCGGGCTTTAACCGAAGCGCAAAGAGTGCAGTCGGTACACTTGGTGCGTCCACAGACAGGAGGGCTGGGCAAGCTCCACAAACCGGAGCCACGATTACAGGGAAGCGACAAGGAAACCAGCCCCCGATTAGCAAATCACGGGGCTGGAAATTCTCCTTCGGGTCCACCCATTAGCTTTGTCATGCGCCCCCACGTCTCTCCCCAACCAGCAAATCAAGCAGTGACAAAGTTGGGAATGATTTTGGAATGATAAAATGGAAGAAGTGGGCATGCAGGGTCTTTCAGTGATAGTGTCCTCAATCCACTAATCTCACACAAACCTGAGCTGGCAGATAACAGAGGATACTTGCAGGATAAATACATTATGTAGTCAGCAAAATGATTTTTATTAACTGTTTCAGCATAACACGCTCCCCCACTACTCCTCACTGACAGTGAAACACTCATTTAATAATTCTGTGCAGAGGCTGGATCAGCTGTATTCCAGGCGGTTGACACCTGGACCTAATGCCACAGATGATAGATGTTTTTTTCACATGTACACTGGACAGAAGAAAAAAAAGAAAAAAAAGAACATTTGAAAACAAGGCAAAAATACATTTTTCATTTACGTTGTAACATTTTATATCATATTCAGCAGTGATATAACCTACACAACAATCACGATTACATTGTAGTTTGCCACATTTTAGTACATTTTAAAATACTTACATTGATTGATTGATTGTACGACATCATCACTTGGACAAACCACATGCAGAAATTCAATACAACCTAATACTACAACTGATTATTTTATCATTCTAGAATCCAAAACATAATCTTTTCCCAAGCCTAACCAATAAATTTAGGGCAAATATGTCGTAATAAATTAGGTGCGTGTCAACAAGCTTTATCTTTAGCATCTTACCAGATGTTGCATTATTGCTAACTTAGATGTGAGCCCTTAACGTGCCAGACTAATACTAGAGGGGCAAGTAGAGCATCATAGTTTAAAGCTTAAGACTGCTGACCAAGCTGCCGTATTTGATGATATTAATATTTTTCATATCAACATCTTGGGGGGGGGCATTCAGTCATGCAATAACATTGAGCATCCTCTCTGATTCTGTTTTTAAAAAGCATTAAGAAAAATAAAATAAAACTGCATTTAAAGTTACCTGCTATGAGAACTGCAATCATCTGCCAACAGTGGGAGATAACTCCACTTGTTCCCAGTTTCAACAGGTTTCCCCTGTTTCAACAGTTTCCTGCAAATGATTGAATATCCTGAAACATGACACAATAGAGGCAAGTTGACCGAAACAACTTTTGGATAACCCAACAGACCGATTGCTAGGGGACGACGGATTCCAGAGTTCCTCAACTAATGGCCTTTTAGAAGCAGGGGTCAGTCCAGAAGACAGTCAGCTCCTTGTATCTCTTGGCTCACTCTAGTGAAGGCATGGATCCCGACCAGGCTTCGTCTGTCAGCCAGCTCAACCCTTCTAGCCAGCCAGACTCAATCTGTGTCCCGCCAAACGATATCAGATGCTCGTCCTGGATGCCCACTGGCAAAAAGGAGAGCCATTTCTGTGCGACGAATCAGTGTCTGGGCAGAGCAGGTTTCATGCTACATCTTGTTCTCTCATGGTTCAGAGAGCACGGGCAGTCATTTCCAAACTGACTTCCAGTGCGTTCCATAGGATCTTGCTATGATCCTAGTCACCAAAAAGATTCCTTGGCATTGCTTTGACTTTTTTAGTTTCTAGGAGGTTGTACTTTCTTACAATAATCTGCCACATTCTGTTTTACAAAATAATTGATTAGGCTTTGCTTTGGACAGTCGGGAGTGTACTTCAAAGTAGATTTTAGTAATGTTGAGGCAGTCAGCAAAGGGTGATGCAATTGGGAGTTGCTAGGGTGACAGCAGCAGATGGCAGCCTCAGGGATAGTGAGACGTGCGTATGATTTAGAGTTTGCTGGTTTGATTTCCTGTCAGATGGGGAAAATCTAGACAATGACCAAGTCACATTTCCCTTAAATTCCAGAAATGCTATCACCAAATATCCCACAATGCATTGTTTATTGTGACCAGAGGTAGAAAATTAGAAAATACAGTTTAAGAAGCTTTCAGATTTATAAGACCATCCATCCATCCATCCATTGTCTGTAACCGCTTTATCTCTTTTTATGGGGTCGTGGGTTTTTTTGCTGGAGCCAATCCCCAGCTGTCTCTGGGCGAGGGCAGGGTACAGCTTGGACAAGTCGCCAGCTCATTGCAGGGTGATTTATAAGACATTACATAAGTAGATACAGTAGCAACTGCAGAATTAATTGCTTTATTACCTATAGTTTTAGCAATTGTTCCTGCCGTAATAGTAGCATATGAAATGATAAGGTTATATTTATCAACATTATAAATAAGAGAGTTAAATGTACAAATGTGTCACAGTGTTCAAGAGTGTCACAGTGATGCGCTGCACAGTGAACATTTTTCTACTCATTAACCTAAATTCTTTTCATTTGACAAGTTAGATTTTTTTCAGAACTCTAGCTTTGTCACAATCTTTTCAAGTCTAAACATTTTATTTGTAATTATTTGTAACCATTAGAGAATTATAAATCTAAAAAAAAAAATCTAAACTTTTAAACATATAGTCTGTCTCAAATATTCTCCAATGATTACTGCCAGTATGTGCATGTAATTGTTATTAGCTGTGACTACAGTGACAATCAGCCTTTGTCCAAAACAGTTACGGTCACCGCTAATGAGATGGCCCAAAAAAAACACAAAACTAAGCCAACTAACGGCTAACAGAAAAGTGATGAATAATCTCTCTGGCTATGCTGTCTACACACTTATTATTGTAGCAGTTACAATAAGTGATTCTGTACAGTAACTTGTGTTGTTTAATTCCTTCAGCAGGGAGTAAGTTACTGTGTGTAGCAAGTTTTGTAATAGTGTCAAAAATCTTGATATATTAACACTTATATATTCTTATCTTGCTCTCTCTTCTCTCCAACAGTAAACAGACACACACATCAGTTTAAAGGCCTGAGCCAAAGAGGAAAAAACAAATGTTCTAACAAGTGTCAAACTTAATGTTGACAACAGTCATTCTGCTGTCCCCTGCTGCTAGCCAAGAGAAAAATCATTATGGTTGTAATGTAATAGATTTGTTATATTTACCCTTTAATAATAGTCTAATATTATATACCTTAATGTTTTGTCAATTTCTCCCTATAGTATCAAAATGGTATTGAATAGCATCATGTCTATTGCATCAAAGTTGGAAATTCCAGAACACTAGTAGCTTATAGTGAAAGTAAGCTCTAGCTACTAGCTACTACTAGCTGGAGCTGGTTGAGAGCAGCCAATCAATGGTCACCTCCCTTTGAAAGTATTCTGGGCATGACTAATGGGAGGACAAGCTCAAGGTATACACAGAGAGCACCTGAGGACTATCCAGGATAAGATGAACCAAGGAAAAGGGCAGCTCTGTTTGTTGTGTTTGCCACCAAGGACACAAACCAAGAAATCACCTTGAAAAAATGGATGGGTGGAACATTTCATAATGACTGACACACCTATTTTTTGTCATTCATTCACATGAGATAAAAAGCAAGTGCAAACGGAAACTCTATAGAAACTTTAAACTTTAAAGAAACTCTGGACGAGCAAGTTTTCAAAATGAAAAGACAAAATACTTTGTTGCTCCATGTCATGACCCTAACCCGAAAACAGCATGTACATTTTAGCGTTTATGCCACAATCGATTAGACAATATTTCCATCTTAAAAACCATTCCTGATCTGGTTATGGTTGAAGTTTGGCTAGGCTATGGCACAAACGCAGTTTGGTTGGGGATAGGGAATGATATAACCTGGCACGCTAGATGGTTCCATGTAACAAAACATTGAAAAGTGCAACTAGTAACTGTTTGGAAAAAAGCAGGCCCTTTTCAACGTACTTGGCAGGTGACTGGACAAACCCTTTATCTGTCACTGTCTAACATAGGCTAAGTTTAACCAGTCAGATCAACAGTAAGAGTGTGCTGCCACAACTGGAGCCCACTCATAAATAAAACTGTTACCAAAGCCACAACGTATTTTCTATTGAGAAAAGATTTCAGTGCCATTCTGTTCTAATAATGAAAAATACACTCTCCAGTTCTGCTATAGCAACCTCTACGCTAACCCTTTGAGGCATTTCCATTCTTGCCAGTAACACATGCCAGTAGTTCCTCATAGGACACTTATTGATTGATGGACTGTGTATGGCCACAAGTGGGATTTGCAAGAACACATGATCACAGGATCTTGTGAAGACAGGTGCCTTGCAAGGTAAGGAAACATAAGGGTTAAGGTCAAAATAAGAACTTGGTTAAGATTAGAAAAGTATTGCAGGGGCCTTCATCTACATGGTTACATTACTAAATACATGGTTACAGTTGGGGAATGACTTGGCTAATAGAAACCAGCATTTGACTGTTGGAAGCAAACAGATCTTTTCAGTTAAAGTTTGTTGTTGTGTTGACCCATCCATCCACCCCGACCTCCTCCCTCAGTGTACTTTGTGGCCTTTTTTGGCCCAGATTGACAAGAGACATAATTACTACAGCCATTAGCCATTGTTGCTAATTGCTTTAATACGACAGACAAAAAAAATCACCGGCCTCGGCCTGCACGCAGCTTTTACTGAGGAATGCAAAACCTCAAACAGATTAAAAAGGGTTCAATGCCTCAATGTTTTGACAATTACCATTGTTACATACTGTCTATCTGTATGTATATCCAGACCAGGTAGTTAAAAATGAAGTGCCTGGGTGTTGTGCTCCACTGTTCAAATGCATAAAGCTTTATCATTTAGATAAATGACTTCATTGAGTGACCTCTCAACCAAGAATGCCCCAATAAGAAGCTGAATAGAGGAATGGGTCAGATGAGGTCCTGTTCATTTGACCTACGAGAAAGTTAATTTTTGATATCAGGAAACTATATGATGATGTACAGGAGGATGGTGGTACACTGTAGTTGGTGTGCAGGAGGTGGAATATCATCTAGCAAAAAACACTAAAAACTAGTGAACATCCACTTAAGACAATTTATATCAACTAGACAGGACCTTTGTGAAGCAAAAAGAGACCTGAATTCAGAATCTGATATTTATTTCAAATGTATGCTTTTAGACACATTTAGTGGTTTCCATATAAACGTTAAAATTAGAATACTTAAACTACTTACTATGAGTTTTACCTGACATGGCACCAAAACACAAGCACTTTTCACATGCACACTCAAGCCAACCACCCGCCACTGTCTGTCACTGTTTACACACTGCACAGAGGAGAGTATAAAGAGCTCTTTATACTCTCCTCTAACTAACACAAGCAAGAATACGCTCTCACTTCACTAACATTATTTTTGGCAACCACAGTATTTCATACGAATAAATTGACTTTATAATCTTCTATCAGCTGGTAACTTCAGTCATCATGGGACTGAAATGCTTTTAATAGAAGCCTAACCTGATTTTGGGTTCCTTGAAGTAATCTATGGAAAGCCAGGACTTCATTTGTTTGAGGCCAAGGTTTTTGGTGTTCTGGGGATATATTTTTGCCACTAAAATGGCTCTTCCTTGTCATACACAGTGACAACCATGTATTTTCAATGTGGTCTACCATGTGGCACACCAGAATTAAATGCTAAATGCTGCCTCCATTTTAAGATTTCACATGCAGGCCCAAGATATACAATTACATCAAAATAGTATAGATGGGCTTTCTGCTTATTTGATCGAGAAAAAAATATATAAAAATATGACATAAATAGGCCTGTGCATCAGCTAAAGTACCAAGATCTTACTCGCCTACAATATCAGACTGTCCTGCTTAATTTCCAATTGGCACACATCATTCACAGCAGTATTGTAATGTAATCTGAGAAAGTAAAGGTTTTGTTTCATCTATGAAATGCAGATAATTGTGTTATTTTACAAATGTGTGACAGCTGTGTGCTAACTTCAGCGTTCTGATAGGTGAATGTGGTTTTCATGCACAACAAACTACTTCACACACATGCATCGCACTCATTAAAACTAGCAGCTCTGTCTTACCCCCCAAAAAAAGTCTGCGTTGTTAACTGAAGTCAGCCCAGCCTGGGCTACAGGTGTTCGTAATGGGAAGCAGACTGATTCTACAGTGCACGACAGAAAGGAAGCAGCAATCTTACAGTCAGGCATGCAACAAACCCTTTATATGTAAACTAGGAATGTCCTTTCGTCTGAGCACATTGTCGCCGACAGGCATCTTAAGTAAAGTAATGTCAGCGCATGTGCCAATGCATAATGATCATTGAGAATTACGGTTTTATTTATGCTGAATGATTAACAGTATGCCACATTGTGGAATAACAATAGTTGGTATTCAAACTGACCCATATAAAACAACTCTCCACTTTGTGGTCATAAACCTCCGTCAGCCACAGTAAAATATTTCTTACATGGCAATTTTCAGCCATAACATAAAAATTTAGCTTATGTGAATTTGATGGGTCTTTTTAAAGTTGCAAAATTGCTGTGGAGCACAGCACGATAACTCCATGTGATAGCTTCACGGACACTTTGAGTGCTACACCAATTTCCCTCCCTTAATAGAATAATTTATCACCTACTGAGATGCTATGCTTTCAGCCAATCATAAAAAAGCTGAAGCCAGAGCTCTGTGTTTGCACCACCTGGTCGGGGCGGATCTCCAGCGAGCCCTCAAGACAAAAATGTAGAGCTAGAAGAGATGCATGACCTTGGTATGTGAGGCTGTGGCTGGTAAAACACAGACAGCAGACATACTCCGCAGCAAATACACTGTACACTTTATGTTGCACCACTTTTTTATTACAGGTTGCAAGGTGAAAGTTGTTGAGACTCTAATTTAGGACATAGGAGCAAAAGAGGTGAAGAAAGCAGGGAAGCACCCTGGCTGAATGGGGCGACGGTGGGACTACAAAAAAGTGAGGCTGGGTGTGATTGAGTATGTGTGTGTATGTGTGTGCATACAGCACATATACAGCATCATATACAAGATAATATGTCAATTAAATGTGACAGTTAACTGTATAGTACAATGTCACATGAAGGATAGATTTACATTATGGCTATTATGCGCAGATGTGCACTCCAGTTTCCAGGTGCACCTAGTTAAAACTAATGCAGTCTAATACAACCGTCCTTTGATAAATTCTCCCTTTATTAAGGTTATAATGAACAGATTTAACTGAAAATGTTTTAAGTGTTTCTGGTCTTTTGTTCATCCCATTTGTATCAAATTTATATAAATGCTACACAGTCCAACAGCACCGCAAACTACATCCTCCAGAGTGATCACAAAGTTTATTCAGCACTTCAAGAACAAAACACTTTTAACAAAAACTATGTTATAACCTTCATTAATGAAGGCTTTGTTGCAGGTCTGTTGTAATCAATAATTTATTGCTAGGTGTACCCTAATAAACTGGCAATTGGGTACATGTTGTTTTTCGCATGCCAGGTAGAAGCATTTCTCTCCACTAAACTTAACCCCATATTTAATGCAAGGCCAACTCACAAATTCTTAACTCATTGAATCCTGTTTTCATGTATTCGCAAGACTCAAAAAGTGGCTGAGCAGCACCCATGATACCAATATAGAGCAGGGGTTTGCTCTTCTCAGCCTGCATTGACTAAAAATCTTCTTTTACCCATTTCCTGGTTTGCTCTGTGGGCAGTGGAAGTCAAGCCTCATTCACAGAGCTCCTTTTCATATGTCTCCGTCTCCCCCTCCCACCCCACGACAGAGTTGAAGAGAACAGCCCTGCAACAGCATGCAGGGTTCACCCACAGGGGTGGCACTGAAATACTGTGGCCTCTAAATGGTAGCCTATAACGCAGGGTTCACAGGCTGGCTGATTGATACATTGTAGGAGGTATACTGTATGTCACTATTCATATTACAAAATGACAGGGTGTGTGCGCTACTGTAGGCATTTGATGTGGCGCCGTTTGGAAGCACGTTTCATGCAAGTCTGTCCGTCTGTGACCAAAAAGGGAACATTCATTTGAACACTACCAAGCAATTTTCATTATCTCATTAGAGTCGTTTTTACTGTACCCTTAGATGACCCTTACAGTCATTTGCTGTTTTAACCCATAAACAGTATCCTACATACTGATCCATGGTAATGAAACCCCACGCAGCTTAAACTACAAAGGTTCTTTGTAGATACTACCAGAACTAAAAAAAGAGCATAAAACACTAGTTTATACAACATTGTTTATAAAAGTAACCAAATATAGAATGCTGGCGTGTGCTGAGCTGCTCCCTTTTACAAATGTGTATATATGCAAGACAGAGCATGCATGGCCAATGTACACTCTTTTTTTGGTGTGACAAAATGCACTTAGAAGATTAGGTGATGACACTGTTCACTGTGATGGATTACCTACTGTATGTCAGGCAGGTGACAAACCTCTGCAAGTTTTTGCTCATACCACACAGTCATGACTTTCAACCAGTGGCTGCCTGAAAGAGTTCAAAATTGAAGTTAAATGAATAAATCTAAACACCTAAAACAGATTTTGGATAAGAAATTGTTTTAGTCTTTTTGTATTATTATGCATTGAAAATAAGAACAATCAGTTTTAAGTCATTCTGGAGCTTTATATCAGTTCCTAGCTCATAAGCACTAACACGCATGCATGGCGAGCCAGGCTGCCAAAACAAAGAACAGAGAAGCTCCAACCACGAAACACACACAGCATATTTAGGAAGTAAGATTTCAATCCATTCTCAGTTGAACTTAATGACGTCTTTGCCTTGCTGACTGTGCTTAATTACATTTAGAAAAAAAACCCAAAAAAACTGACAAGCTAATTTAGGTCCTTCATTACTGACTGTGTAATCAGCTGTGATTTGGGCCGGCAAATTCAAGAACTCACTGTCAGGGGGACTGATTGAAAAAAGGAGAGGGTATCATGCTGCTGTTGTGTGCAGCTGCCCTGTTTGACCTTTGACCACTGAGGGAGTTTGGTGAAGAGGTCACAACATAGCTCAAGACGAGTCATGTAGCACTCACCTCCGACCAGAGCTGCCTGTGCTGCTTGTGCCTTCTTTTGCCCTGTCAGGCTCTAGCAAGTTATCCAACACAGCACCCCAAGGCGAGCTGCCAGTACAGACCCTTGGTGTTCAGGTATGCTGTGGAAAAGCATGTCGGAAGAAAGGAGGGGAGGGGAAGTTCAGTGCAAACCCTCTGGTGATTAGAAAAATGTTTCAGCTGTGCTTTCACTTAGCCCGTTATTAGTGGATGTTCTAACGAAGCCTTTAATTATGAGATTATTAATGTAAAAACAGACAATATTTCCCCACTGCATAGCTTAGCTGTCTCCTCATAACATACGTGCTCTAAAGGCTCAATTAACTAAGGAGGTGCTATAACATGCAAACCAAAAAAGAACATTTTAAAGCACTAGAGAATTAAATTAAATTACGTTTTAAGAAAATATGTTCATAATTGTGATAATAACTGCATTCCATTTAGGCATGCCTATCCCAGGACTCTGATATCAAACATTTTCAACAAAAGGCTTTTTAACCTGCCACTGCCACCACAAAATAAGTACAGGTGTAATAAACCATTTTAATTATGATTACTTACTCTTTAGATGTGTCAATAACCACCAACTTATACATGGGATACATCCATCATTAAGGTTATTGGTTACACCTGCAGTGAAGATGTCAAAAAAAAAAAAAAAAATCAATCTAATAGGTCAACCGTGTATGCTAGCTAACCAGTAGAGCAAATTGACTCACCTTAATGTAATGGAGCCATTTTTAATTCTATTAGTCACACATGTACATTATCTGCTCTAACAAGACAAAAAAAAAGACGAAATTAGAGCCCTAAAAAGTTTATCTAGCTATTTCTTATTACGAGTAAATGAAACTATGTCCCTGAAATATTAGCATTAGCAAACAACAACCAGAAATTACCACTCTAAAGGGAAGGTTTTTTTAGCCACTCTCAACCTAAATTTGTAGCTAGTGCGGTCACTTTTTGTAACTGCTGACATTTACATCTATCTGGAGCGACGCAATGTAATAAATGTTTAAAAAAAAACAAAAAAAAAAACATTTAAGCTGGCTTGCCACAACAGAACAAAACCAAACACTGGTTGTGGCAGTTGAGTTAGCTTAAGTAGCAACATAAGCTACCTTGGCAAGCTTAGAAGCAAACAAAGCAAGCTATCTAGTAATACACTGCTGGAAAACACTGCTCGAAAAGAGTTAGTTTACAGAGAAACTGTAGCTAAGTACTTAACTTCACTTCATGTAGCTGTGGTGTCTTATCTTTTTTTTCTTCTCGCACAGCAGATCCAGTCCAACTTTGTCCTGACTTTGAGACACCCACATCTTTAACTGTCAACAATGAAAGCATGAGTCCAGCTCTTGTGCAATACTGTATTTGACCAGAAACACTTGTCATTTGCCGCGACCATACGGTTAAGAAAAGAGAGCGCCTGCTCTTTTATGACGATATTTGTCCAGTTTACGGCTATTTCCAATCCACTCAAGGCAGCCAAAGTTAGTTATTTATGAAAGCCTTAAAAATTCCATTTTAACAATAAAACCACATTTATGAGAGCGATTTCGTTGAGTCATTTTAGATTTTTTTATGTACTGCTGGT
>CAEMYA010000212.1:510194-586441 GCA_903131615.1 Diplodus sargus
AGGTCCGCTGCAGAGCCTCAGCACATGGGGCGCGCGCTCTACCCACCGAACCACACGGCGCCCCAAGGCAGCCAAAGTTAGTTATTTATGAAAGCCTTAAAAATTCCATTTTAACAATAAAACCACATTTATGAGAGCGATTTCGTTGAGTCATTTTAGATTTTTTTATGTACTGCTGGTTAGTTTAATTTATAGAGGAGGACTAGAGTTTCTTCTCAAAGGACCAGGTAATGAATATACTTTGTATTATGTACTCTTTGTGCATTGCTATGATTTTTAAGGCACTGTGTCTCCTTCCGTTGGATGCCGACCTTCTATAATTAAGAAATTGCAGTCAGGCAATAGAGGTGTTGGATCATAGCAATCGAGACACGGGAAGTTGTGGGAATCGTAATGCCAAATTCTAACATCCTCCCCACACCTGAACAATTGAATTGTGCTTAAATGGCCCTTTGACTTTAACCTTGGTGCACTGCGGACCTCTCATTATTTAACAGGCATATGAAAGGTGACGCTTATCATTCAAAGACTGCTTGACACTTGACCGTGAGGCTAAAAAGAAGAAATGTTCACATGAGGAGAGGAGATGAGCACTGATGCACCACTAGTAGTAAATCTGCACAATATTAGGAGTGGGTCTGAGCAGGGCCGCGGCTGGAATCACTTAGAGATGTGAATAGTCTCCACATGTGCAGTCTTTTGTTACCGATGCCATTGTGCTCTCAGCTGGCACATTATTTGGCCTGCTCAGACAATGTTGATGCAATGTGGTGATTTACTTTAACTTTAATTTTTATTACAGAGCTCTTTCTTGTTGTGTACGAGATCAAAATCAGTCAGTGTTCTGTAGAGATCCAGCTGGAGGAGTACATTTTATGTGGTGGGATGGCAAAAATGGTAGAATTTTTGCTCGGTGTGTTGACACACAACTCTGAAGGTTTAGAGGGAGCATGTTGTGGTAATGTCTGAACTCAATGGAGAAGCAAACATTGGATGCATGGAAAGTGCTCACCCAGAGCCCCGCAGTTGCTGCTTTATCGCCAAAAAACCTAAACTATTACATGCATATATAGCAAGTGCTGTATGGCCATCTCACAGTAGAAGCAGCTTCAAAGGATCCATTACATTGGCAGAAAACATCAGTGGAAGAAGCCTGCTGTAGTCCAGCTGTGCGCCTCCATTCACGACGTGGTCCAGTCAAGCTCAGGGAGGTGCCCGAGCATTAGAGAGATAATTAACAGGTTGGAGAGGGCAGCCTGGCTGAACCGGTGGATTGGGGTGATGTGGAGAGGCGAGACATCAGACAGGATGGCAAAGTAGAAACACAGGGTACAGGCCTCTTTAGTAAAATTGTGATGTGCCGAAATAGAACGGCACTGTCTGAGCATACATTTTGGTTCCTGTCAGGCGAGTGGAGATCTTACTTGCGGACTTTGATTTGATCTTGATTTTCAGTGACAGGAACAAAAAATTACACTGGATAACAGCTGACTGTACATCCATTTTAAGATCTATTTTTGTCCCGCACCATCACCACTAATTTCCTCGGGTGGCGAGACAGATCTCCAGTATCGGATTATTTTTGGCAACATGACTGCAGCAGAAAGAAGCCGTGGGCACAATATTGGCAGAACTCGTCAGCAAACGGCTGCTTATCCGTTTATCTATCGCTCTGGCCACTTGGTGAATAAATCCAACGCTGTACTCACTTTTAACTTTGAGTCTCTACCAGCTCCTGAGGGAAATATCCGTCGTTTTAGATGTTAAATGCTCCCCCATGGTCATTAACTATGTCTGTCTGCCATGTGGTGCTTAGCAGGTAGTGTTCAATCGGTTTTTTGTGGTTTATTTGCAGAAAACAGCTGTATGTTGCAACCAAACAAAACCTCAGTGAAGCGAATGGCGAGAGTGACGTAAAACAGTGATGTTGTAAGAGCAAAAGAATGAGCTGAAACTCGCTGTGAAGCCCTGCAAAGCCCACATTCTACTCCACATGTGATTTGAGTGTGTGGACAGTCGTGATTTGAAACAATAGCTTGCTGAGTAGCTTGAGTGACTTTGATAACGAAAATCATCTTTGACTTTCGTAAGATCCATTTTATCTCAATTGCGGAATCACAACTAGATCGAGTGGCACTCCGTCCACCGACCTCCTGCATGTGGTGTGAATTTACTTTTTGGACCCGCTCTCTCGCCAGTATCACTCGTCCTGTAACTTTGACCCTCAGCCGTTACTCTGCAAATCCTTTCGATGCTATCTCTGTGTGGTCGCCGGTTTTCAGTGTTCGGGGCTGCAGGCAACATTCCTCGCATTCTGCCTTAGCCCTGGATCCCTGACCTCCTTTCACCCTTGGCGGTCTCCTTCCACAGTGGGTGACACCGTGTTTGATCCCCGCACACGTCTTACCTTTCTCCGCCGAGCCAGGAGGAGAGCACACGGGTAAACACGTGAACTGGTTTAAACCTGTCCAATGAGAGTGCAGGCTGCACTGACAGAGGACCCTCACTGTCATTAATCACAGAGGATGGTTAAGGAGTTGGAAGTCTGTTTAGGTGCATCATTGGATGAATGGATGGAGAACTCTGGGGTTCGGGCCCACCTGTAGAATCACAGAAGATTTCTATCCTCTCACTCAGTTTTAGACAGTGATTGAAAACAGAAAAAAAAACAGGCTCATTTGAGTCCTGACACTGACTACGGTGGACTCAAGCTTGAGGTGATGTCTGCTGTGAATGAAGCTGCTGTTGGCATCATTTTGGGATGTCAGGTGTAGACAAATTCCTGTTTGGGTTGATGCTGGACCTAGATATCATGTAAACCTAACGGGCTGAACTTAGCCATATCCTCCATCAAATGCTTTCTGGGAAGTGCTGATTAAACAGAGACTGCGCATAATTCATATTATTCCTTCCTTTGCCTGGACTCAGGCAAAGACCGAAATAAAGACTGATCGGCTGAGAATAACAGGTTCAGTGCCTGAGACGCACTGTTATCAACCTCCGTGCTGTCCAAAGTGTGCATCTTTGAAGTCTCCACACCAAACCTCCCTTTTGGAAGCATTGTTTAAAAAAAGGCAAAACAGAAATTATTTGTTATTCCTTCCAAGAAATTATTTGATTCACCAGTGCATGACTACACAGACGTGAAAGAGGACATCCAAAGCATGACCAGTACACTTTTTTTCCCCCCGCCTCAAAATTAGAACCAGACAGTCACAACTATTAAATGAATTATCATGACAATGAAATTATCATCCTAATAGGTGCAGCATTGCACATCTGTAGGCCACATGAGTCTTCATCACACCAAGTGGCTTCAGCGGCTTCATGCAGCACATCTGTCAGTGGGAAGGCTCTGTCGTCTGTTCCGACATGAATTAAACACAAAACGTTTGTGCCTTTAATGGTTTTATGTGAGACAGCGTGTCAACTCTGTTGTGACTGGTTGAACTATAACGCATGTCACATGTACAGTCAGCTTGGGTCTATAAGAATTGCTTGTCAGTATGCATGTAGGACATTTTACTTCATCTTTGAAGACAAATTGGTCTTGTTATAATCAGACTCAAACAATTTTTAGACGCTGCCACTAATAGGGGGCTCACTGTCGCATACGTATATCTCTTTTAAGGGTACTATCACCGCTGGGCATCCTTCTGTAAGTTGGGTAACTACTAGTTTGTCCAGAACTAAGTTATATTTTTTTTGAGAAAATACTAGGACTGAGAAAGAAAACAATTCACACGCCATACCGGTAACATACTGTAGATATTAAAACACACAGTCATGCGACCACGACGTAGGTCGTTTTTAGTCTGAGTCTCAAAAAATCATTCACGTGATGTTCATTTGTGAAGATTTCCTTGCTGGACAAAACTCATAAACTTATATCTGCAGAAATCCAAAATCCAGTTGAGAAATCCTATAGGCTTTTTGTCAAGAGAACCAGGGTGGTGCTAACCTCTGGGTTAGCCTACAAAAATGTGTCGTCCCTGCCGCTGTCTATATCTTGACAGTGGACATTGCACAGATTGCTGACTACGGAAGCCGAGAACAGCCATGGATTTTTCTTTTTTTTTATGCACTGTTATCTTGTGATAACGACTTATTGTCTGGTTATCTCGATATAACAAAGATTGTTTTCTCGTGATAATGAATTAATTAACAATGTGTTCCATAATATTAAATGAATTAATAAACGTTTAATTGCGTTTCATACTACATTGCTAAGTTAACGTTAGCCTACATGTACGTTACCTTAGCTGAAGCAGCCAGATAAGTGTAACTTACCGGTAGGCTCCAGCTACAGCCAGTGGCTACGGAAGCCGCTCGTGGCAGCCCTTGTCGGTTGAAATCAAGACGAACACATTATTAATTAAAACCTGCAAACCAGGTTGCAGGTAGGCCTATTTTGTGATATTGTTAAAAAAAAAAAAAAAATATTGGAAAAAACAGAAAGGCTTTATTAAAGTTCAGGGGATCAGTAAAGTCCGTTAGTGCCAACTTGTAATTGTCACGGTGCTAACGTGCTACTTAGATGGTGAGCCTGGAAAATATGATGTGCAAAACACCAACATGTAAGCATAGTAGTTAGTAGTAGTAGTAGTTAGTTAGCATTTAGCTCAAAGCACCTCTGTGCCTTACTTCTGTCACATAGACCTGACTGACTCCTGCTTATCCGTATGTCAGAGAAAAGTGTTACTGAAAGACTTCCACTGATGTGACCAGCAGCTATAAGTGTAGTAAGTATTAGTAATAGCGGCACATGACAATAATAGTTTAGTAAAGAATCTAATACAAATCCGTCCACCAAATGTCTCCTTTCCTCAGGAGGGTCTCTGAATTTGTGTTAGTCACAGCTAACATTAGCTCACTTTGTGCAAACATATATGTAAATAGCCTATTCAAACAATCAGCTTGGCTTGTACGCTACTGCAATCATGAGTGCAGAGACTGAGGGATCACTGTCTCCAAAAGAGAGTAAAGCGAAGACTTGAGACCAGTCACCGCTTTCTGGCATTCCACACCAATCCGAGAGATGGACTTTGTCAAACACACACACATGAATGGTGTCAAACAGACAGACAGGAAGAGGAAGGGACGTGGCTGCCTCTTCCTGATGCGATTGAGATCATTAATATTAATGTTAAAGGAAAAGTTTTGTTTTCTTGGTGAAAGATAGATGAAAAGATTGATGGCTCTCCCACGACTGTCCGTTCGTTGTGGCGCTGGAGCAAGCAGCCGGGTAGTTTAGCTTAGCGTAATGACTGGAAACGGAGGGAAACGCCTAGCGTGGCTGTCTATAAAGCACCGACCGACTGCCTAACAGCACGTCCGAAGCTCACTAATAAACGCGCTGTGTCTCAGTACCACAACCAAGGTGCAAAAACAACATGGGGGGTTTCTGGGTGGGTCTGTTTCTTGGCCGGGTTCAGAGGCAGTTGCTAAGAAAATAAGATGTAAGCCCCAGTAAGCCCAGATCTGTTTCCCACTGAAATAAACCAAGTTCTGTATTTGAGCCACAATGGTGGCACGATATGCTCAGCACCTACGTTTTTCAATGCAGTTTCCATGCTGGCTGCTGGAAATACACACTATCCCACCACAGAGGCCCCTGCGGCCCCCAACCATGAAAGAGTCCATTTAAAGCCTCAGAGGCTGGACATGACCTGAGTTTACTGTCTAGGGTGTATTTAGCCTTCCCTCTGGGTCCACTCAGGGAATACACCGGCCAGGAGGACTGTAGTAGCCTGTTGAAGGTTCAGATCATTGAAATATGTCCCTGGCTGAGAACATGAAACATATACATCGTTTTTTTTAAATCAAAACTTAGGTTGAATTTGTTCAATCCATGTCATCTGAAATCCAAACTTTTGACTGGACTTTTGGAGGCACTTTCCTTTTTATTAGTAAGTCTCTCAAACTCACAAACAGGACTGGATGTGTGTAGTTGCCAAATCTTTTCATCTGAGGCTAAAACCTAACTGGAAAAGTATTCCTGTGGACAACCTCAGAGAGGAGATGAAATACTGGAGAGACATGAGTAGAATTTTGAGTGTTGACCTTATTTCTGGGACATCCATTTTAAACAGCCAGGTGGGGAAACTGAATCTGGAAGCTTACCGTTTACTCAGTCAAATTCCATGTGCCTGTACACATACTTGGTCTTAATTATTACAACATTTTGATGTTCCTTATTTTCTTTTGGGGTATTTTTTTCCCCATTTTTCTTCTACTTTATACCTAATTGAGAGACGAATGTCCGATTCCCCTCGCTCTAATTCCCTTGAACTCCTCTGCCCAGCGTAAAAACCGACACGGACACAGCTCTAGATCACAGCAGAGCTTTTAACAACTAAAGAGCCATAGATTTCCCCCAGGAGTTGGTGGAGACCAAATCAAAGCTAAAAGTAGGGGGAATATTTCACTTACATTTGCCAGCACATGAGCACAATTTCAGATGAATGCTAATATTGCTCTGTCTCTGCTGTCTGTTTAAATAGGCAACTGTATAAAGTGATAATATGTCAAGGTGATTACAACTTGCTGCACTGCCCGTAAGTTGCCAAAACATGAATTAAATTAGGTTTAAGCGTTGTAATGTTTCATAAAGACCACACAGGTCGTCTTGTAACGACGGAGGAATTTTGATCCCGCGATGTCCCATCCAGGCCTGAGATTGGTTTCCACATTGCTTTATGTGCTGCCAAGATAATAATGAGTAAAGATGATAAAACCCCACATTAAAGCTCCACAATGTCCCTTGACCGGAATATCTCTTTATTCTTTCACACCTCACATTCTCATTTCCATGCCTGGTGATTACTCTCGCGCTCTCCTGGAAGCGCGGCGCAGACAGAATTAAAAGAAATAAATCTCACATTCTCGCAGATTGCCACATGAGTCGATCGTGTTGTTTTACATCGTGTGCCTGCTCCCGTCCTGCGATGAACTTAACTCAGTTTGTTTTCCTAATTAAATATCAAGAGGCCGCTGAGCTTTAGTGAAAGCCCACTGACTGGAATAAGACACTGAGTCTGTAGCCGTTGGATGCTTCTCTGGTGGATAGAATCGGCCAAGTGACTACAAATACAAACATTAATGTTCATCCTGGTGACTGCTTTGTGCTTTATAATGTCCTGCTGACAGAATCTGAGTCCCTTTCTCTGACTCTGCTATTACCTCAGCTTGCCTGCAGGGGCAGTAATAGCCCTCCATTTATCTTTTTACAACCTGAAAATCTGCAATTTTCAGCTTTCACTCTTTCCCTATCTTTCATGGTCAACCCCTTGTCCTTCAGTTCTTGAATAAGACATGATATGTAGCCTGAAACTGGCATTTTATTAAACACGAGAATCTAGTGCAGTCATTGTCAGCCTCCTTTATATGCCAGATATCGTGTTCGTCATGAAAGTTGTCCGATTTCAAAGTTTTATCTGCAGCTTTGTCCCCCAAAATATTGCTGTCAGCCCACTGGATAGCAACCGAGTCACTCCTCCATCAGACTCGGCTCGTTTTCCCCCTCTCTTTCCCCAGCCACCACATTCCCGATCAGCATCTCTCCCTTTCCCCCTCCCTCAGTCTGATGCGTCATGTCGGAGGGAGGTAGGAGGGATAGAGTATCTACCGTTCCTCCCATCACCTGTGAAATTTCAGAGCCCGGCCACGGTGAAAGGGGGTATTGTGTCCCCCTGATGAGGAATGCCCTTGCATCGCTCGTCAAAGAAAAGGCTTCATTTGGCCAGGAATTTGGAGGCATCTCGAGAAGTGTAGGGGAGATTTTCTCGGGGGTGGAGATGGGAATCTGAAGGCCCTCATAAGGCCGGGCAGGAGAGGGACAGGCCTTCCCACAGTGATACTGTCTAGTCTCCCTCTGATAGATTAAAATTCAACCTACAGAAAGTCCCCTCTGTGCTAGAGATGGTACATTTTGTGACCCCTTTAAATCTCTATCATTAATGTACAATCTAACCTTTTTATGTATGAGGTCCATTTTAGCAGACGTTGTTCAATAAGTATTAAAACACAATACTGCTAATTTAGGTTAGCTCATAACCATTTGTTTAATAATATAATCTAGTAAAAGAGTTTAGCTGAAGTAATTTCCAACCTACATGCTGTAGTCTGAAGTGTCCCGTTCATTTACTGCTGCAGCAGCTGTTATTTCATATGGTGAAGCTGACACCTGCTGGTAAAAAACAACAACTAAACTTTCAATTTGAAGGAGGGCTGTATATCAGAATACACCATATGGTGCAGATTCCTTGATATAAAAGTGCATTCAAAAAGCTTTTAACATGACTAAGTTGACTATCAATACCTTTACTGACACCTAAATAAATAATACTAAGTATCAATAGCTCCATTAATCCCGTTAAAGCTATAGAGTTGACGTCTTTGACCACTGCAGGAAAATTAACGTCGAATTTCAGTAATTTTTGTGTTCCTTTCTGATTGCTTCAGCTCGGTCTTTCACTTTGAAAGCGTACCTACTTACCGGATGTGGGACTATCTTGATATCCCTGCATTGATGCTAGCTTGACACGTTTAATGTGTTGCGGTTCCTCATCGTGGCCACTGGAGAGCAGTCAAATCTACAATCAGCTTCGAATCAGACAAAAGACTGGATTTTTCTGTAGCCTCACTAGCCAGCTAAATGTTTATGTTCATTTTCCTAACATTATTGTAATGCACATGATACATGGCTTTGTATTATTGGATAAGAAAGAATATACAAATAAAACTATGATTTCATGCTAAATTCTGTCAGCGTTATTGTTCCAGATTGATCGCTGTGTTTTAAACATGTTTGTTCAACAATTTGTTCAACAATTTTTAAAGTTGCATTGCAGTTCCTCACTCGGACACTGGATGGCGGCCACAATCATTCACTTGTGAGGAAGCAACAGAGCTAACAGTTTAAATTACTACTACAGACAGATATGCGTTGAATAACAAAAATAATAGAAAAGGGATGAAATAGATGTTTTAAATCAGATTTTCAAAATACTGTATAGACAAGAGACAGCTCAAGAGTAACATTTTGAGTGAAAGAAGACTTTCTTTGTTATTCTGTTTTTAATGATTTTTATCTAAATGTTTCTGAAATAATTACATGCCACTATCCAGAATATCCAGTCTCCCATTTCATAATAATGCGTATATTCCTGCCCCCTGGTGGTCACAGTGAGGAACAACAACTGAACGCCCGGTCATTTGCTTCAAAATAAAAACTTACAAAACAGCGCCGATGCAGAGTGCAGAACACTCCATCAACACGATTTTGAAAGTTGTTTGAAAGTAACGCGAGCGCTATGAGGCTTTATTATGTCACGTGACATTATGTTTGTCAATAACATCAATTAGCTTAGCTTCCTATTTAGTCGCACGTCGTGTTTAGTTCCTCAGATCAGTAGGACGCCTCGCTGTCGTGTGTACTGCTTCATTGTGCTGGAGAATAAAACCAATGTGACAGGACAGTGCGGCTAATCCTCCAGTCCAGAAGGTGGCGGTAATGCGCGTTGGTATTTGTCACTCGACAGTAATCACAGAAGAAAAAGAGGAGGAAGCGGGCGGAAGTGGATTTGTTTACTGGCTGCTGCAGGCAGGTATGCTTTCAAAGATATCGCTTGAATTAAAATGATTTTTTTTGGCAAACGTTTAACTGTTTATACTAGTGGCTGCTGTTTTATATTTTAGACTCAGAGTTCGCGACAGAAGAGTAAAAAGTTGGAGGAAGCTTGGGAATTTGCTGCACGTTAGCTTCGTTCAGCTAGTTAGCTAATGTTGGAGTTAGCCCGGTGCAGTTGTAGCAGTACTGTTATTTATGCGAAGAACTTGATATTTAAATCAGTCCTGATGGATAAATGTACACATCTCATATAACATGATTTCCGATGTTTTAGAAATAGGATTTTTGATTTAATTCGGCAGTAGTCCTTTTACAAATAGCGCAATTCAGTACAAGGTTCACAACCTGCAAACGTGTTCGGCAAAGCGTTTTAAAGATATGTATTATTGTTTAATGTAAGTCTGCAGTAAAGGTTGTTGCAATAAAGAGGAACCAACTGGCTGGTTGTGGGCATGATGTGTTGTTTTTGTTTCTGTGATGTGTAACTGTGTCCTCTCTCTGCCTGCTTTCCCAAAGGAAAATGGACAAGAGTGAAGACCAGGTCCAAACAATCAGCAGTAAAACTCTGCTGATCCGCCATCTACCAGCTGAGCTCAGCCAGGATGAGAAAGAGGACCTCTTAAAGTATTTTGGAGCCGAGACAGTCAGGGTTTTCTCCAACAGGGGCCGTTTGGTAGGTTGTGCCTCACCGAGACTTCACCTCTTGAAATTCAGACAAGTTGCTGTCCAGTCTGAACTGGCCTTTTCTGTCTCCACAGAAACATGCAGCCTTTGCAACCTTCGGCAGTGAGAAGTCAGCAGCAAGAGTGAGTGACTGATGTAGAGTTTGTAATTGTAAGAAATACGAGTCAGCTTGATTTGTGTGAAGTATGCTAATGTAGCTAATGTTGTATCATAATCCATTTTGTATGACATTCAGCCCCCCTCACATCTTTTCTAGGCTCTAAGCAGGCTCCATCAGTTAGAGATTCTTGATCAGACGCTTGTAGTGGAGTTTGCAAAAGGCCAAGATGATGTGACGGTATTAAAGGACCCACCATTGTCTAACAGGTATGTTGCTTGAATCATGCGAATTAAGAAACACATATCTTCACAAATTAGTTATCAGAAAAGTACTTAAATTTGCTTGCTGTCAACCTCGCTGTGAAATAAGGCTGTATGTTTGTGGCTGTTATGTGGTCTAAAAATCATGTTGTAAGATGATGGTGGACCAGACATGATTCTCCTGGGACACAGGGATTTTATGTTCATGTATATAGAAATGACCCTGAATCGGATGAACCAGAGTTCCAACTGACAATAAATCCTTGCATAGTGAAAAGAGAAAATCACTCTGCAGCAGTATGAACGTACAGTATTACAAACCAAGTTAAACGTGATCAAAGACGAAAGCGGCAATCGAGCCATTTTTGTAACATGTGCCATCTTTTTCCCTCAGCGGTAAACATGTTGGGAAAGTGCAGAAGAAGCAGGAGACCAAACTGCCGAATATTCCCCTCATAGAGACTGGCGTTGCACCTAGTCTCGGGTGAGTGTTGCATGAATGTCCATCCCTACGCAGTTTTGACAAGCGTTGGTGTGATATGAGCTGATCTCAGTGTGCTGTATGTTTATTTCTGAATGAAATAAGGAATTCTTTTACTCTGATTTGTTTTCTTTAAATGAATCTGTGAGGCCAGAGACACTTGAGACTAAACTGATATTTAAATTATGCAGAGTGAATAGGTTAGTATGTCATTCTCCAGCGCATTATACTGAAGATATCATCTTGAATTCTAGTATTTGCTGTCGCCTGGTGCTGTGAGGCAAATGTATACTAATCAACTACATTATGTTGAACGGACTTACCTCATGCACTTAAGTATGTATGTATGTATGACACATGCTCTCCAATCCTGGTCAAAGTGTTGTTAGTGTAGGTGTGTAGAGGCTGCCCCGAAGGCTGGCTGACAGCAGACCTGGATGAGAATCTGAGAGCTGCAGTCAGGGGCTGTCAGCGGCCCTGTGTCCAATTAGATGGTCAGGCTGCCACAGAGTGCCTGACAGGCCGTCTGTCCTGCCAGTTGGTGGGACCAGGTGGTTTTTGATACCTCTTGCTCCAATACTGACAGTCTGTCCTGTCTTGTGCTGAAATTTGGATCAGCCTTTAGTGTCCACTCTCTCCTGATATGATGCCGTTTGTTTTATTATGTGTTTGTTGCACAAATCGATACCACACTGATTGTTATGGAAAGCCGTGTAATGTGAATAAATCAAACGATGAATCTTTAGAGATTTCTTGATTGGATTGCAATTAAGTGTGAGCAAATTAAAGATTTTATTCTTCTCATTGTGCAGAGCAGTAGAGAATTCTGGTGTCTGAAAGCTGAAGCTGAACCGCTGAGGCATTCTCATTCTGACTAGAATATATTTTGGGATATTAAAAAAGAAGTGATGGCGGAAAGTAATATTCACATTAATGTGCAAATATTCATTTTTTGAATTGGTTTTATGTTTGGTTCTAGTGACTCCTTCATCGCATTAAAATCACTTCACTTCAGTGATCTACTACAAGAAACCAAATCAATCTGAAATGCATCGGGGCTTATAGCGATTGATTCAAAACTACTTAATATGTTCGATGGGGGTTCGTCATTGTCTTCATTGGTGACTAATGTCAGAAACTCTCTTGGATATTTCCACATCTCTTGATAAAGCTGCAGTTAGTGTGTACACTTTGCAAAACTGTGCTGCAGGACTGTAGGAACACTATTAACGTGTCGAACCACCTGTTAATGCCAGTCAGCATTTCTGGCAGGAAGCGGACACTAACAGAAGTTGTATGTTGGTCTGTGTGATTTACATAGTTCAATAAAGCTCCTAAGATTTGAATTGAGAATCTGTTCAGTGTAATAAGTGGACAGGAATGTAGTAAATCCGCTGAATCCAATAACTGACATATCACGGTACATCACTGGATCCATGCCAAGATGTATGAAATTCCATTTTCTGTTGAAAAAAGATTTAGCTTGATTTGTAACATTGCTTGTAGTAGCCAAATCATAACACAGCTCCTCAGTAACAAGCTAATTCCATAAGGTTGCCATTTAGCTTCTATTTCCTCAGTAAAGAGCTTATTCCAAAAGTTCATCATTTAGCCTGTTTCCTCAATAATCAGCTAATTTAAAAGTTTACCATTTAACCACTGCATTTGAAATAACAAGCTAATCTGGAAATTGTGCTGCTTAGCCACTAGGTCCTAGAATGTACTAATTGTTCATTAGTTACTCAATAACAGTCTTACTCTTTGGTCACTAGCTTCTCAGTTACAAGCTAATTCCAAACATGTATGGAGACAAAATAAGGTGACGGTATCGAGGAGCTGCTCGTCGGACTGGGACAGCCACATTATTAGATTCCTGAATTTAAAAACCATACAGCATTGCATTTTCCAAACCAAAGTTTCTGTTGAATCAGACGCCTCCTTTGGTAGATTATTAAGCAACAATAACAATTATGGAAATTATTGTATTTGTTTAAGTGATTATTTTCTTTTCTCATGTTCCTTTTAAATATTGTGTTATTTTTTTCTATAGCACGTTATTTGTGGAAAAAAGTAGTGTATAGTATCAAACAGTTATACAATCTAGGCTGTTTTAGAGTTGTTACATTTCACTCACTGATTCCTGACAGTTTTGACTAGTCTTCTCAGTCCCAGCAGGACTGACTGCTCACAAATCCCTTGTCATCTAGTTAAGTAGCAGATAATATATTATACACATTGCATCCCCACCTTACTTCTTTGTTTATTTGGTCTGAGTAGCTTTAGATTTGCTCTCTCCTGCCACACCTAGTCTCGGTTTATGAAGACTATTTTTACATGAGGACAAGCCTTGGTGCTGACATGGCATGCCGGTCCCAATGTCCCTTAATGGCTGGATTTTACATTTTGTTGGCTGAGTGCTTGTCATCTAAAGAATGAACTACGTGGCTAAAGCTCACCGACTGGGCTGCATTTTCATGTGTCTCCATTATGTTGACATATGTTGTGATTTGTTCTGTGAGGCTGTATTTAAGGCAGTGAGTTGCAGCTACAGAGTTCCCCTTTGAGTAACTTTGTCTTTTCCTCTCACTCTCTCTCTCCCGCAGGTTGAAATTTCAATCCAATCCCACTTTGAAATATTTATACCCGCCGCCGTCTAATAGCATTTTGACAAATATAGCGCATGCCCTCATCAGTGTGCCAAAGTTTTATGTTCAAGTGAGTAAATACTGCTTCTTTGATATTATTTTAGTTTTTATCCAGCACCTGCATGTCTCTGATATGCAGATGTTTCTCCTCCTGTGTGTATGTATTTGTATTTTGGTGTCTTTTTCATATTGTCTCTGTTTCACACCTTCCTTATTTGGAAAGTGTGAATTTATACAAAAAGAAATGCAAATGGGACAGCATTTCTAGCCTTCAGATTTATATTGTGAAATGGAAATACGATTCTGGAATAAGTGTCCCAGAGGTTTTTGAACTGCATCCAACCTCTTAAAGATCAAACAGCAAACATTTGCCTTTTAAATTTCAATTTTGGGAGCTAGTATTAATAATAAACCATAAGTGGGAGGCATGAGTTATGGGTTTAACATTTCCCTGGGAGCCGCGCTGCCTGGATTTTTCATTGCTGCTACTTCCGGCGTTGGCGTCTTGGTGGTGCTAGTGTGTTGCGGAGGAGCTGCCTTCATGCTCAGCCTCACCACCGGTACCTCACTTCAGCCTCAATCTCACCTTGATCCCCGTATTTTAAATGAAAATGCAAAAGCCTTGCAATCTGTTTTACATATGGAGCCCGAGTTGCAGGCTGCCTGTTTGAGAGCAGCAGTATATTTATATTACCAGCTCCCACCCAGCCCGTGGTGTGAATCCTGAGATACAACTCTCACTGTTGTAATACTCGTATCTCCAATTATACAGGTACTGCATCTGATGAACAAGATGAATTTGCCATGTCCCTTTGGCCCCGTCACTGCCAGACCTCCCTTGGTAAGCACGCATACATTATTGTCGAATGAGGAATAAAAGGACAACGGCCTGAATGGTTTAAAGATGGAGATAAGCTATTATTGTTGAATGAGAAAAAACTTTTAATGACGAGGCCCATTTTTCAAATATTTTGATTCAATTAACGTTTACAAGGAGGGAACCCAGCTGAGACTGCAACTA
This sequence comes from Diplodus sargus, assembly GCA_903131615.1. Taxonomy (NCBI): domain Eukaryota; kingdom Metazoa; phylum Chordata; class Actinopteri; order Spariformes; family Sparidae; genus Diplodus; species Diplodus sargus. The sequence goes on from CAEMYA010000212.1 coordinate 525,017, forward strand.
ATTCATATTTTAATTGTCATGTAGTGTGTTAATTAATGTCTTGATCATTAGTTAGCTGTTTGGCCAGAAAATAGTGAAAAATGTCATTCAGTATTTCACAAAGTATTTCAAGAGTCAAGAATATCTTGTTTTGTCCACAACCCAAAAATACTCTGTTTACTGTCATAGAGGAATAAAGAAACCAGAATATTTTAACTTTAGAATAAAATTACTTCGACTATTATTAACTGTTGAGGTATACCAGCCCCCAGTTTTAGAGGACTTAATTAAGTCAGTGGGTTAATGAGTTCACTACTTATTACACTCAGCGATTATTATTGGTGCAGGTAATATTTGACCACTTCACATAAGTCTCAATGTTGTGATTTAAGAAAAACTATGGTAAATACTGTACTGCCGTACTGTGACTGTAAACAGGTGGCTGGGCATGCTTTAATACTTACAAATGATCAATTCTGCTGCTTGCAAACCAATCCTCACTTCCTAAGCTTTGCTTAAAAGGTACCTTGGTGAAGAAGATGAAATGCTCATGAAATGTTTCAGTCGAACCCGGAGGCGCCTGTAAGCTAAGGGATGTTGTTGTGTTTCCTGCAGTTTGAGTATCTGCCTCCTGCGCCACCCATCCCCATGCCTCCTCCCTTCCCTCCCGACTGCCCCCCTTTACCCGAGGAGGAGATGGAGCTGTCCAGTGGGGAGGAATCCGAGTATGAGAGTGGAGACGACGAAGACAAGGAGAGGTGAGGTGCACGTAACACATCGAATTCAAGAGGACTCGTCTCTCCATAAATGCGTTCTTGAGATAAAGGAATTTCATTTCGTTTTGCATCATATTGCAGCCGCCAGTTGTGCCAGCGTGCTAAATGTGTCGTTCAGAAGTAATAATGTTTCTAGAAACACAATTGGCTTAAAGGGAAATGTCTTTAAATCTAAGCGGGTGGGCGACGGTTTATACTTTTTTTTCTGCCCTTATTCCCTATGCTTGCTTTATTTCAGGATTGTTCGTCTGATGGGCCTGGTCAACCAAGCATGCAAAAGACCCCCGAGACCAAAAACAGCTTCAAAAAGAAAGAAGCCCAAGATCAAGGATCTACTCTATGCTCCCAAACCAGACTCTCAGAGGTACACCAAAGGCACTCATGCATGTCACAGTCCTTACACACAGCTCATCTCGAGACAGTATTCACAGGCAGCTAAAAAGGAGTACAAAAACCTCCAGACAATAACTCCTCCTCATAAAGACAGCCTTGTGTGGCTCAGAGACTTATTGTTTCAGCACCACACACGCACACACGAGCTCCCTTAATGACAGACTCTGTTTCAAAACTATAAAAACATACACACCTCAGTGTCTCCTGGCTGCATGTGTGTGGACTGGGAAATATCTGTGGTTGACCAGACCAAAATATCCCTGCCGTTAAGCCGCTCAGGAGCCGGGTTTATTATGGGATACTTTTTAGAGGCTGCTGTTTAGGCCGGTTGTGATTGTCTCTGCTGTCCTCAGTGCCCCCGTGCTGCAGCCCTCCGATGTGTTTGAGCAGCCCCTCCCCGCCGGCCAGAAGAAAATTGAATTCCATATTTCGGGTCCAGAGGTTGCAGCCATAGTGGAAGGTGGTGGGCCAGGTCAGCATGATGATGAAGGCAGAGGTAAGGGCTCCGCTCAATAGTCACTTTCTGCAACTTGTGGTTATTTTTATGTCCAAACCAGAATTATTAGATTTCAAATAATTGATAGCAGAGTAGCTCCTCAGATTTGAATTTGAGGCACCGGAGTCCAAACATTAGAAGATACATTTTTATTGATGAATGGAGCCACTAATCGACTGAGGTTTTCCTCGAGGTTGTACGACATCACTTTACTAAAAGTTTATCAAAGGTAATATCAAATAGGACTGCAACGAACGATGGTAAAGATTCGTCATCAGTTATGTGGATGATTAATCATCTAAACATGTGTAAAAAGAGGAAAAAAATCTTGAAAAAAAAGCTTGAAAAATGACTGAAACGATTACCTACAAAGTTGGCAACTAATTGTCTTACAAACGACTAATCGATTAATTGACTCGTGGTTGCAGCTCTGTTGTTAGAACAAGTTCGCACTGCCCCATTAATCGTATCGAGATCTCTGTAGTCTAACTAATGAGTTTATAAAATATATTGAAACTCGACACACAATTCATTATAAGATTCATCTGACTGTAGGATAATTGTCTCAATGAATCGCTTAATCTCCGAGCCCACTAGATGTCGTAAAATTGCCCAACGTAGTGCCTGTAAATGTCTAAGTTTGTCCAAGCAGCAGTCAGTAACCTGGAAATATTTCTTTTAAAATGATACAAGACACTGAAAAGTAACACATCTACATACAGTTAAGAGGCTGCATCCAGCAAATATATAGAATTTCTGATTGAAAAATTACTTAATTGTTTATGCAGTGATCAAAATAGCTGCTTAAATATCCGTCGATTAATCCTCTAATCTCATTAGCTTCAATTGAGATTAATATCCATGCTTTCCCCACACTTCTCTGTTAGTGATTATTTGTATCTTGGGATGGAACTTGGTGCCAATGCAAATTTCGGATCAGGGAAATGGAGCTAAGATGTCTTAAGGAACACAAAAAAAGTGTAGTAAAAGTAGATCAGGCTAATACTATAGTGTGCACACACATACGGGGTCACTATAAAAAGTGCACTGACTGCTCTTTTTGAGGAAGAAGGGCACTGTAGGGATTTGATGATTACTATACATCATGTTTATTATCACATTGAAGCAGGAGGCGGTTTTTGATACTTCTATTGACATAAGTTAAAGCCATGGGTGAAGTCAGAGCCAAGTGTTACACAGCAGTATATCACAGAAGCAACACGCACCAAAAAGGTTTTACCATTATCTGTATGAGGAAATGTCATTGGGGGCACAGTCTGTGTTACTTGTCAGCTGTGCAGTTCCCTGTTTGCCTTATCTCCCTTCTCTCTAGCTACAACTTCACTCCCTGGCAAGCCCCTGAGAAGTAAAATAGATCTCAAAGTCAAACACAAAAGATTTCCTAAAGGCAGGGGAAAGATAAACTATGACAGGTGGCTTTTTGGATTAGTCTTGTTTTGGGAAAGGAGGGTGGTGTTGGATCCGATAAACAAGCTATTTAAATGAAAAGGGGAGGTGGGGGACAGATAAGGAGGAGGATAATTTTGAAAGCAGTGATCTAGTTCTCTGCCGAGAGTGTATCAGAAAAGCTCCCCAACACTTCTTGCTCCAGTGCACACATACACCCCCCCCCCCCACACACACACACACATACACCTTACGTGGATGACAAGCTTCTTCTTTTTTTTTTCCTCCTCGGATTTGTACAGGCTCACTGCTCTTTGTAATTCCATCTACAACGTGTGTGTGTGCATGCATGCGATCCTCAAAAGTCTGCCAGAGTTATCCTTCCCAGCGCCTTTCAAACTCATGTTTGTAAAGCAGGGATGGATTCTGATTTGATTACAGCTCTTTATTTGATCATACATTCGTGCACACAGCTCACTCTGGAGATCGTCTTCTGTCAATTATCAGCGGAAACACTTCACACTATGACATTATTTTTGCCAGTGGATAGCATGTTTGTCAGCAACAACGAATTCATGTAGATTATTTTTCATAATTACTTGTATAATCTGAAAACATTTTAAAATGGGAAAAACTGAAAATCACAATTCCAAAGTGACATCATCAAATCACCAAAGATTCTTCATTTACTGTGATAAATTGTGACAAAAAGCAGAAAATCCTACATTGAAAAAGCTGGAACAGGCTAATGGTTGACATTTTTGCCTTTAAAAAAAGACGATAACAATCTTTATAATGACTTAATTAATTTTATTTCGACCAACTAAACAATTAATCAACTAATTGTTGCAGTTTGTAATAAGACTTATCGTATTATTCTCATCTCAACCAGTGTATAACGGTAAGAAATTCTAAACATCAATATATTGAACTGATTGTGACCAAGAGGATTTGCCTCTACTCCCCCATCCTGAGCTTGTTTGGTTTACTGAAAAGGATAAACATGGTGGAAGTGATTATTTCACCATCTGCCATTGTTAGACACTTTGAAAAATTCCATCTGTATTTGTGCTGGAGGGAGAGAGTTGTCGTCCTGTTTTCTATCGTAAAGCAATTCAGTAGATCCAACTTGGTGGCACGTAATGTAAGCTGCTGCCAGCAATATTGCCAAAATGAACAGTAACAACTTGATAAGTTGATATGAATGTGTTGAATGTAGTTTCCTTAACACACTCTGTGTCCCTTCAGAAGAGCTTAACCTCAGCAGCAGTCAGGAGGAGGCTGAGGGCTTCGGGAAGCTTTACCCCAGCGCCCAGCCGCCCCAACAACAAGACGAACACAGCGACGACGAGCAGGATCTCCCCTCAGATGTCGTCTCCAGGAAGGAGCTGGAGAAAGGACGGCTGTCAAGAGATGGTAAACAAACAACACCTTTCTCAACCGCACAGTGGCTCTTTAGCAGCTCCGGTCACTCTCAACGAAGAGGTTATAGACTACCAGCGCCTTTTCTCTTTTTCCTCCTTATCGAAAGAAATGAATATTTGTATCAGGAAAGTGATCATGTGGTCAGGTTAGAGAAGTGTTAACAATCACAAACAATCATCCGGACATTTTTTCCTGCAAGAAAATGTTTTGTTTTGGTTCTGTGCGCTGCACTTCGAGGCTGAACAGCAGTGACGATAACGAGCTAAAAAAACACTTTTGCATTTCACGTTTTAAACAGCGATAACTGTCTCCTTCTCCAGCACAAATCCTATTCTGTGTTGCAAGAAGATTGGAAGCAGCAAGAGTGGTTTGTTTGAAATGCATATTAGAAAAATTTGGCAGTTAATGTGAGCAGTGAGAGCCATTGTGGCTGAACAAAAAAGAAAAGTGCCAACTGCAGAAAATCTAACTTAACAAAAGAATCTGATAGATCCCTGAGGGGATGAGGAGCTTGTGCCAGAAAGTTTTGCACCACCGTTACCTTTCTAAGATTAAAATCTCTACAGGATGATCGGGACCAAGGGGAGATGTAAAATAGTTGTTTTTCTTTTTGAATGGTAAAATTCTGTTGTTGGTAATTCGCTGCTGTCTGTCTTTAGGAGGGTGTCCAATGTTGAGTCCAAAAAACATCAGCGGAGTGACTATTGTGGATCATTATTTCAAGCCATTTTCCTCTGATTGTCAGCAGAAAAACACTTGAATACAGTGTTATAATCAATATTTTTTTTTCATTGAAATGGAACAAAAGACTGCGTGTGATATGTGAAGGAACCCCACAGAGAAATGTTGCCCAACCTGTCAGTTCCCCTTCAGCCTTACTGAGGATTTTAGCATCTTGTTAGTTTCTCCTTTCTCATCAGTGCCATTTCCAGACACAAGCAGCTGTTTTCTGTATGTAACCCACCCAGCACCGAACCACACACAAAGTTAGTGACGAGCTGTCAAACATAGTATAGAATTTAGCGGCTAAATAGCAAAATGCATTCTTCGGGATCCATTAAAGACCAAAACAAGGCTTAAAGGAGAGTTAATATTGTACCTACATATGTTAGATGACCAGAAACATGACTCCACTTGAATACACATTTGGGATGTTAATGACAAATCATTAAACCATTAATTATTATCTAATTATCTAACGATAATAATCATTAGCAATCAAGAATTGCGACCAATTTATAAATGAGTTAATAGACATTCAGAGATGGGCATTAAAAGGTATCTGGTCACAAAATACAAATAATTGCTTATCAAATACATCAAAAGAAAATGCAAAATAATTGTATTTAATTCAGTGTATTTAAAATACAAATAATGTATCATTTGAAAGATATGAAAAGACATTCTATACGAACTGATTTAATGACATTTTAGAATTTTAGTAGCCTCAATATTGATTGGATTTTGTCCGGAAGTTTTTGAAAAGAGACATCAGAGCTACGCAATTACAGTGAAGTCATTGTTTTGTATTACATTGTTTCATTATTATTTACATTTTTTATTACATCCAACGTATTTAATATATTGTCAATGATTAACCAGTAATCCATTGTTAAGGCAGCCGGCTATCAATAAAATACATTTCATCCCTAATGAAAATGTTGTTCCATATCTGTTGGAGGCCTAAATAGGCAACTGGTCCATCAAAGGGAAATCCACAGTCCAGCAACATTAAACAACCTAAATAAATGTTTAGTGTTGGCAACTGAGAGAGACAGGGAAGGTCTGATATTTTATGTCTCGGTCAACAAAAATGTAAATTGCTACATGAGCTCCTGTACACACATTTACCTCCTGGGTGCAAATCTAAAGATACAAATATAGATCCATTTACATTCTTTTGTACACTCCTATTAGATGAGTTTAAATGGGTGATGCTGCTTTGAATGGTGATTTTGCTCTTAAATTTCATCATCCTACAACCCCTGAATCCACATTAGTGGGCAGTTACATTTCTAACTGTATTTCTTTAATAGAAATGTAATCACAAAATAAAAGAGGGTTAGAAGCGCTGAGCTGGAAGTGCGTATTAATCTGAAAATGATGTTTTGATTTCCATTCGAATGCAGCAGAAACAAGATACGATACGTCCAGGTCATATCTAAAATGAACCGGCTGGTAGGTGTTGGGATCAAACGCAAGTTCATTGCTTTAATGTCTGCTCACATCTCCTAGTCTAGTCCTTCAGTCCACTCTGTCTTAAATAAAACATGGAGTGGATGATATTGAGTTGCAATGACTTTGAATCTACCTTTTTGTAGGTATAGGCAGCTCTGTGATGCTTTGCGCTTGTTTTTGAAATGAACCTTGCATCATGATTTTCTTTTCTTCCCCTCTTTTTAAAACAGAGATAAAAAGGATGTCTGTGTTTAAAAATTATGAACCGGGCGAGCCAACCTGCAGACTGTACGTGAAGAATATCGCAAAGCAAGTGGAAGAGAAAGTAAGCGCATTTATAGCACTTGACCCACTTCTGTGTGTTTGTGTTATTGGACACGATTGTTATTCTGTTCTAGTGTTATCAGAATTTTGTGATACTAATTAATATTAATGAACGAGTTGGAAATCCTCCAATCCCACATCATTTCTGCATAAACAATACAATCAAAGATGCATTCATTGTCATGTACTGCCATTTTTCCTGAAAATCATCATTTGTGCTGCAGGACCTGAAGTACATCTACGGGAGATACATCAACCCTTCATCAGAAGCAGAGAGAAACATGTAAGTAAACTGCAATCCACATAATCTTGACGGAACTTCTTATTGACATAGGCTTGCGTGTCTCTTCGCCCCCCTCCCATCTCCATGAGCTATTTTTGACTCTGGCAATTTGTCACTTTCCCTTGAGAGTTTTGGTAATTCATGCTGACTGTGTGTTGTGTTATTAATAAGTATCTAACCTGACGTAGGGGATCATGAGGGACATTTTTATGTTCGTGCATCAGCAGTACTTCAAATGAATATTCCACCTGAGTCATCAAACCGAGCTTATGTTGAGTAGAGAGGCCAGACTCTGAACACAGATGTAGGTGATAAACAGGAAGATGCAGCTCTGCCAGAGAAACAGATTGTCCTCTGATAACCTGTTTCTGAATTGTGGAGGTTTTTTTTTTTTTTTTTTCCCCATTATAGTGTAACTACAGTTTATTTTAGTGAATTCAAATGTCACATGTGATGCAAATAAGTCCTATCCTTTATCTTACTAGTTTTTATGTGCCTTACCTTGACCCAAAGGTCTGTAGGTTTTCATTTTCACCGTAAAACAACAGCACACCCTACTGAGCAGTTTCTTGTCGAGATGCACTTCGTAGATATTGCAGCCAGAGTTTTAACCAATATGCTTGTGTTCAGATGATTACATTTAACATCACATCTAAAAATCAATGCACAGTCGTGGTCAAAAGTTTACATACACGTTCAAAAACCCCACACAACATGCAGAGAACATTTATATCATGGCAGTTCTCATTGTTATGTGGTGGAATGAACACAAACTACTTTGTCACAAAAAAATATTCATGAAGTTTGGTTCAATAGTGAATTTATTATAGGTCCTCTGCAGGACATGATGGATGGTGTCATTTTTCTAAAGACATTACACTGTACAATCAGTGTATACTTCAGAACTATTAGTTAAAACAAAAAGTTATACATTGCCAGTTTTGAAAATGCTCAATTTTCAACATTGTCTGATGTGTCATGGACACTGTTCTCATGTAAACATTATTTGAAATTAAATGATTGTTGTTGGCATACTTGTTTGCTGTCTCTTGGTGTTGAAATAAGCAAGCATTAAATGATCTTGATCGAAACATACATCCAAAATTAATCTGATGGGCCTGAAAAATAAACGGTGACAGTATACATTGATTTCTGTAGGCATAAAGGAATTCTGTAAACTTTATTTTTCCCAGTGCATTTATGGTTACAGTTTAGATGCGGTGATAAAGTGCTTGAATTTAACTTTTGAACAGCTCTATGAAAGGTGATTTACTAAAACATTAAAACTTAAAACGCCTGTGTTGACTGAGAAAGCCGAGCTTTTGCAGACTGATGACAAGCAACCTGGCGAGGTTCAAGTGCTGTGTGACAGTAAAGGGAAATACTGTCTGTCATATCTAACCTTAATTATCATAGTAAATCACCAATTCACAGCTGTTGTCATTAACCTGCATTGATACCGACTTTGTTGTGTTCCGATCATAAATTGGTAATTGGATCAGCCCAGCTGTTCATCCCAGTCTTTAGCTAATGTTGACTATGATGCAGGGTTTTGGTTGCCAAATGAGACACAGACGACAAAGAAGATGTCTTTTTCTGTAGTTCAGGTGTTTCTCTGGGAGCAGAGGTGTGGAAACAAATGTTATTCAAGCACAATCGGAGTTTTAAAAAATTAGGCTTGTTGTGGTCGAACTGTCAACAGCCGACACACTGCCTAAGATATCCACGATGCAAAGCTAACCACTATTACTTCGTTCATTGGTTGTACCGAACAAACAGTAGATGTCTTAGAACTTTTAGTTGTTTCTCTTAGACTTAAGTTGCAAATCAGTAAATTAAGTGGTTGAAATACAAGCCTGCAGATTCTTGGCGCTCAGTGACACATGATTAACAAGCACCGTTTTGTGTGGTTACAGGAGCAGATAACCTTCGTATGTAACGGCCACACACTATGATGTTGACTCTGCCCGGCCACAAGCCTTGAGTGATAATGATGTGTCCCTGCTCCGCTTTTTCTTTCCCTCAGGTTTGACATTGTGTTAATGAAGGAGGGGCGGATGAAAGGGCAGGCCTTCGTAGGACTCCCCAGTGAGCAGAGTGCAGAAAAAGCCCTGCGGGAAACCAACGGCTACGTTCTCTATGACAAACCCCTCGTCGTTGTATCCTTTTATCCCCTTTTCGCGAGAAGAAACAAGGACAAGGATTTTATAAGGTGTGGAGATCCATGTTATATGTCTGTTTGGTTGGGTTCAGTTATGTGGTGTGTAGAGGAGGACACATGTAGTGGTACAGTATTTTTAATTATAAGTTACTGAGAATACGCTATAAAAATTAGAAGGATGTTCATTAGCAAGCTAGCTAACTATACTTTGTTTTGTGCTATATCGCATATGTAAGAATCATCCCACAAGTGACTAGGAAAAAAAAAGGAACATTTAAACCTGGTGTAAACCTGCACAGGATCAAATGTCCCTGAACATACATGAACAGACCATTAAGAGGTGGGGTGATTATTAAGTGGACCCCTCCCATCGCAGATGTGTTGTTGGCTTTGTTCCCCCGCGCTTTCAGGAGGATGAGGACTAATTTCTGGCAGCCCTGAACCACCACCTGCTCTTCCTCCGCTCAACACTGATAATTGAACATCAACATTTGAACTTGTCTAATGGAACAAGGCTATTGATTTTGATGGTGTTTTAATGTGCACCCCATAACCAATTAGCCCGGTGACAGCATATTAGCCTCTGAGTTAAAAGAATGAACAGTGATGTCTGCAATGTAATTTACTTGAAGAAGTTGTGCTGCATGCAGCTGTACTCCAGGTAAGGTGACAGTGCTGGAGCTAAGAGTGCATTTCGGCCACAAACCGTTTCTTTGTTGGATTATGTTAAAAATCAATACAGAATTGTCATTTAGTCACAGATGAGCTAATTAAGAGGTGGTTTGAAAGCTTAAAATTGGACTCTTCTGCTGACTGGAGTATGTTGGCTTATAATTTAAGGTTTTATATGACTAGCCTCATGGCTGAGGCAACCTGAATCAAGTAATGGCTGACTCCGCCACTAATTACAAAAACTACTATATGGGGAGGTAATTACTGATTCAAATAGGTTACACGCTATTGCAGAAAAAAAAACAAAACATCAACCATAAACAGTATCAAGTGCATGAAAACGCAGGTGTTGACATGGGTACCAGCACCAAGTGTTTTCTGCATTGTGTCAGTCTTAAATACAAAAGGATGATTGTTGGTTTATTTCTTTATGACTTTATTTTACTGAAATGATGTGAAAAATGTTCCTCTCACATAGTTCTCTTAAAAACACTGCACACGCGCTAAAAAAAGGATGCAAAAAGAGCTCACACATGCGGTTTCCTATCTGGAGCATCAAAAACATTGAGCAAGGTTCAGTCGGGTACAGATGCCTTTTTAAGCAGTCATAGTGAAGAGGACAGCCGGTCCCAGTTTAGATTCCCTATAATGATTTTTTCAGTGCTAGCCTGAGACTGCAGTATGTCACTTGCCAGGGAATCCTCAAACAGCCTGCTACTAAAATTAGTGACCTGGAAGAAAAAGAAAAAAAACTGCACGAAATTTTTTTTATGCACAGACAGCACTGCAGCAGCAACCTTTCACACGCGTAGCTCCTCCCTGTTTATTCAACCTGTCACATCAGAAAACAGCTTATCAATTCATGTGACTGGCAGCCGCAGTCACTGAGTGTGTGAGGCCAACGCCAGAGAAGCGAGACCCCTCGGTTTTTATAAGGTCCATTTTTGGCCGGTAGTCTTTTGGCATTTATGAGCAAACATCTGCGGCCTTTTCTTAAATGAAATTCACATGAAGCAGCAAGTGCCACAAGGAAGAGGGACCCCTGTGGTTTATAGCGGCTGCATATGAGTAAAACATGACAATATATGAGTGTGATATAAATTACCAATCTGTGATGACCCATCTATGAACCTCTGCCCAGAGCTGAAATTGGCTTTTCAGGGAAGTTGTGTCACATTTCTTATGGTACTGTCGGCGTATTGGTAGAAAGAACGGTATACATTTGTTTTACGTCAAATATACGGCAACAAGAGTAGAAAATGTAATGATGCCAAATGAAGGAGTCGATTTGTTGAGTGCGTAGGATCACACTTCAGCCGAGTGTGTCGATCAAATTCCCTTGCTTAAGAGGCTGACGGTGCTTGCAAAAGAAAATGCTCCATCAAGTGAGAGTAAACCTTTTAACCTGTTTTAATGAAACCATTTGCCGCCGACAGACCTTAACCTTAAATTCACAGCAATTTGCCAGATCCGCAAGACCAAAACAAGACGCTGCAGACACCAAGAGAGGACAGAAACAACGATAAACTCAACAGGTGAGCCAAGACACTAAATCATTTGGGGCTCTGCAGAAGGAGAATATTAAAATTAAATCTGTGCTCTTATGTATAGAACAAGCCTATTTATCTTTGAAATGGTGTTTTCCTTTTACACTTGTGTTTACACTTTATGTATTCAAGATGCCAAGGCTTGATATTGTGGCCCAGCAGAACCATTTGTATCCTTATTCTGGCATATCCTTTGAGAAGAGCAAAAGAAAATGTGGGCAGTGTGTTTGTAGTTTTTGTGGCAGAGCTGTAATTTGAAACGACTCGACCGTGTAGTGCAGAGCACCGTGCTTTGTTTCTGCAGCTTACTGTATCTTACAAATCCTTTTTATTTTTTATTTTTTTATGGAGACTGTAAACCTGTACTGCTTCTGCGTCTCTTCAGCTTCTCTTTACAATGTTCTTTAAATTTCAGGTGATGGTCGTCAGATGTCATCTTCTTCTTTTATTGCTCAAAAAATAAAAATACATATTTTATTAAAACAACTTCTGTCATTATTTCTTCCACTTACAGCATCAAACACGTGTCACCATTTGTGGGTACACTTCAGTCAAACTATCCTAACTGATTATCTTTAGTCCAAAACTTTAAGTCCTGACAACCGAGTAAATACAGACTGGGGAAGGTATATGAGATCTAGATTGGCTCTGCAGCAGATGGTGGGCTGTCAACACAGCAGAAAAACCAGAGTCCTGAAGAGACAGCAAACACACCAAACAGACTGCAGTGTGTGGGGAAATTGCGGGCACTGGGTTAGCTTACCTTTACAATCCCTGGCTGGCCCCATCTGTGTGATTATAGAGAGTAAACGTTGAAGAGTGAACTTCTCCCCTAGACAGCCATCATAAACTGGAGATTTGGAAATCAAATTAGTCTTTGTTCTCCCTTTTGGTGAAAGCAATATTGGGAGGGGACTGAGTGCATGTCAATCACAGCTCAGTTAAAGTTTATGGCGTCTGATCTTTAAGACATCCAATATGGAAAAAACGTGAAATAGCTCTGGTGTACAGCTGGCTAAATGTGGTCTGTTGATACAGTTTGACACTTATTTTTGTAATTATAAGCAATATACTAGTTATAATGGTTACATTGCCTCTCCCCGTGGTTTAGCTAGAGCTGATAAAGTTCCACTTTGAATAAAAAACAAAAAGAAACCCAATTGCCAGAATAGATGTTGGCGATGTACATTTCTGCCAACCATGTGTATGTTCAAACTTTACCTAATGTTGCAACTTTACCTTGCTGATAATAATCTTTTGGACTCGTGTTGTGGTAATGCTGTGCAAATGATCAAATGAGTATTTTTTTACATACAAATCCCCAGTCAGTGGTTTACAGAAAAAATAACTGCCCACGTTTTTTCCTGGATGCACCTTTATACACCTGCAGTAGTAACTTATCTTTATTATTATCTTGTGGACGCTCTTAAAAAATGTAAATAAGGGGCAACAAGTTAAAACAAATAAAAGCACATTGTATACGTTTCGTAACAGTAAAGTATTGATCTGTAGTGTTGCGCTTGTTGCTAAGGGTGAAGGATAGTCGTAATTTATTAGCTTGGCCTACTTGTTTTTATTGTTTTCCAATCCAGTCAAGTGTCAGCTGGTGCAAGGCACTTCCTAAGATGACATTTCAAAATGTAAAATGGGATATTGTGGCATTTAAAATGCAAATACTAAGCCTTCGATTCATTTTGCTACAACAAGATGAAGATTTTAAGACAATCGCAAACAAAATCTAAAACTCCCAATTTCACAAACGCGTGCCCCTCTTTCCCATCTGACATTGAAACCCTTCCAGAATATGTGGACGGTATCTGCCCTGAAATAAAATTTTAAAAAGCAGCTGTGATACCAGAGTCCATTATAATGAACTGACGAGACAGAAGACACGCAGTGCTCGGTGGCCAACCAGCGACATCCCCGCAGCTCTTGTCATGTAGTCTTGGCTGGCACACGTGTTCCTGTCGAGACATCAGGGGGAAAAGTGGTTTAAAAAGAGCGGCGCTTTCATTTTGAATAAGGCACGCCGAAGTGTAAAAACTTCCATTTAATCCATGTCGTTTAACCACCGACTGTTCCCTGGCTTCACTTGTCCTAAATATTCATATTGCTTTCTATCGAGTGCGGAGCTCATTAGCACGCCTACCAATCACGAATCAAATATAATCTGCGATGATGAACTCACCCCTCTATGTGAGAGCATGGGGACGCTGTAGCTGCTAGTTGATTTAACAAGTCTATAATCTGCACATGCAACAATGGCGGGTTAATGGAGTGTGATTGTGATATCCTCCAGCGGGGAAATCACCATAATTAAACAGTTATCTGTGCGTCCTTTAATCGCAATAAAACTGCATTTTTAAAACCGCGCAGACGTTGCTTTCTCCGTTGATTTACTGTCATGGTTTATGGTTACGAGGCAGACAGATATAGGTTTGGTAAGAGGTTTGAGATTGTGTTGTCTGTGAGTAAACCCATCGCATCCGTTCGCATTGTACTTTTCATGCAACTTTTCTGTCAGGACCTGCCGCGGTTCATTAAGGCGCCCGTCCTGCGAGCGAGCTCAGCCTCTCTCTGGTTAAGATCCAGGCACGCCGCTGTATCAATCACACGTGCTCATCTGGTTCAACCTGCAGCTCGTATGTCAACGCCAGTGTGAGGGAGGAGTTCCCATCTGTGCCCTACTCTGCCCGCCATCTCAACGATGACAAATGTGCCACCCGCAGTGGAAATATTGAGAGTTACCAGGACATTTATCAGGCAGCATTTGAGCAATATGAACGATAACCTTTTGTAAGTGGACACAGATAAAGATGTATGTTCTGCCTCTCTCCTCGCACAGGCTCGATCTCTGCTTAATGCTGCAGCTACCCACAAGTATTACTGTGTTAATATGTTTTTTTTTTAGTTTTTTTTTTAACTTCAGCCAGGTGTGCGGTCTTGTTTGCTGCAAGCAGCCCAGGAATTGCTGGGCACATGTGTCAGACGTAACTGTTGTAAGTTGTAGGTCGGATGCCCGTAAGCAGGTGCATCCCCTTTTTCTGTATGAACAATATGTTTCTCTATTATTTGCACAAATTGAGTCCAATATGTACTCACAATCTTTTTTTTCTTTTAAAGAAAATAGCAGGAACACTCAGCACCGACATGCCCCGGGCTGTGAGGTATCTCCAGACACCACCGATGAGGACACCGACGTCTGAACTTACCCGTGGGCTCCTGTGTGGTATTGTCAGGGTTTTTGTCGGGCCTGGTGCAATGCAAGCTTCTGTTCTTACTGAAACTGAATTTTAATGCAGCCACGAGTTAGTATAAATCACTCTGCCCATCAGTCACTCGGTCCATTCCCCATGCCACTGCAGACACAGTGACTGACTGTGAGCCTGTTTGCTCTGTGGCTCTGGGTTTAACCGTGTTGGCAAAGCGTCGGTTTGTCACGTCGGAGACCCGGGCTTCAGTCAGAAACACTTCACATCAGGGGACTGACTGATTGGTTATTCAGTTAGATTTGGTGGAAAAAGGTTCAATTCCAAGGGAGCTCTCAAAGAGCCGGAGCACCAACAAGGGATCCACTGGAAGAACTATTCCCCCCTTAACAAACCCACACATGGCAGCCTCATTAGTAAACAGTTGCATAAGAGCATATTATGTGATTGTCAAGCCTATAAAAACTTTGGGTAGGAGTTAACTACAACTCCCATGGTGCACTAAGAATGCACAAAGAGCTTAAGATCCTTCTATGCACCAGAGATGATGCTGAGACACATTTCAGTTTTAATCGAAATTCCTCTTGGATTCCAGGTCAACTTTGTGTGAATTCAGATTGTATGACAGTGGGTTTTCTCAACTACAACAACAAAGAATTTTGAATTTGTAACCACTTGGATCTGTGCTTTTTTTTTTTTCCTTTACCATTTTCCAGACAACTGGGAGCTCAAAAATGTCTGACCTACGAGAAAACGTGCTGTGGAACGTCCACCATGCAAAAATGGCAGACTACACATTATACCATCAAATACAACATTTTGAATAAACAGTGTGGGGATCATTAAAAATGTTTTTTACTAACATAAATTAAATATTTTTAATTATCAAATGTTAGTAGACTGGGGGAAATTATGATTCTTTTTTAAGGTGAAGAACAGGTGAAAACACAAGCAGCTCCTCCCACTGTGCTGTGAAAGAGTGAGAAGTGTCAGGTAGACCTACTGATTCTGCTCTCTGCCATGACATTAGGGTGAAATTGTTTTTGCAACTGTGAGGATGACATGAACATTTTAAAAATCTGCCTCTGTTTATTTTCAACAGAATAAACACCAGTAATTTTTAAAGACTGAATTAACTGACAGAAATATTGATATTGTTTACAAATGAGCTATCTCTAAAAAAAAGAAAAAGTTCCTAATTTGGCTCAGCCAGAGGATTTTTACGCAGAGGAGTGATTTCTGTTACTTGATGTTTGGGCCAATAACACATACAAGCGACTAATGGATGTGATTTCTTGTTTTAATCCCTGTTTTATCGTGCCGCTTAATGGGCCTCATTTGTTAGATGGGAATCAATTTGAGTTTGAAAAAAAAACCAAAAAAAAACCTTTTAAACCGGCGCCGCAGCTTCAATACCTTCATCCTCGACCATTGTATCACCACTGAAACATCAGCCACATGCTAACCCATTCCATAGCAGATGATGATTATTACTCAGTGAGGTTCGCTGCGAGGCGTCGCTGCATGTTTTGCCCCGTCAGAGTTTCACCCCAGATTATTAGGAGTTACAAGCAAACCAGAAAAGTGCAGCCACCAGCGGGATTGAACATTATGAAAGAAAAAAAAAAAAGTCTCTTCCCTCTCCCCTTATCCTGACTTTTGATCCTGAATTAAAGATGGAAGGCTAAAAAAACGCCAGTGTTGCATAATCTGTGCTGACACTTTAATGGAGACATCTTTGAACGCACTTGCGACAGAGAGAACACACCCGTTCTCTCTGAATGTCAGCATATTGTTACCGGAAAAACCCTAGCTGTTGGATGACATTCATACTGACACTTAACCTCTCTTACCAGGGGTTTCCTGCCCCCGGGTGTCTTAGTGTTAGTGATTAATGCAGCGAGCAGAGTTCACTTGCAGCGAGCGATACGCTGGAGCTGTTGGCGAACACGGGCCTCTTGTGGGCCGCGGCTCGATTTGCATACATATCCGAGCAAATACGGGAGAGCAGATGCTTCGCTCGGTTTTGTTTCGTGGCAAACAAAAGGCAAGTTTTAGCAGCGCAGCGTCGAGGAGATGTAGTACATCTTCTTCACATTTTGGCACCACTCTCCCAAACACAGTGCTTTCTTTCTTTGGGCAACCCTTTTTTTTTTTTACACATCTGCTCCCAAATCCTACCTCGTCTAACCCCCCCGGATCCCTGACTCTAAGCCTTTACGCGTCATTTCATGTACACTAAAAGACTGTATAAAGAAAGGGTCCACTTTACACACTTTACAATATATTTAGGTTGTGAGTCTTCAAAAAATATCTCCGGGCTGCCTTGTTTTAAAAATCTGCAACGATAACAAAAAAACAACATAAGGTAAAGGAACAGCAGGGGTCCACGTGGTGAGCAGTTGCTGAAGGCACCTTAATTTATTTTTTTAGAGCTGATGACAAGGCACAGACAAAAACTAGCACCTCCAGCATGCAGTTACAAATTCAACTTTCCCTATAGCGGTGAGCTCGTCATCCCGTCTCCTCGTTTGATGGTGCATATGTCGTCCTTTCTTCGAATCTACCTTTTTTTTTTAAACACAGGATGTAATAACCCTCAATATGCCATCTGCCTCTCTCCCCCCACAGCCATCTCCACTCTCTTCATGTAGCCCCGCTGATGTGTACAGTAAATAAATGAATACCGCCAGCCTGCAGTGAGAATTTACAGTCGTCCAGGTCATTCTGATCGAGATGTGTGCTGCTCCTTTACCGCCATTGATCTTCCTCTTATGATGTTGGACAGTGACGCTGAACTTACCCTTCAAAATAGCATTAGTTTGGCATTTGTACCTTATTTTTAAATATAAATGCATGAATTAAACCTTCATTATATGATCATGAAGATATGCAGTAAAAAAGCACATGGCGCATATACCAGAATTACAGAAATGTGTTGTTTTAAATATGCTTATTTGGCTGTTTTTTGCTACCCCCAGCAGAGCTATCGTAGCACAAAGACTGGTAACAGGTAACACATTTCTCCAAACATCACCTTAAAAGCTAACTAATTAACACATTGGACCTCATTCAAAAATGTGCCTTTATGCTAACATAACTAACCGGCTGCTGGATCTGGCTTTATTAGCGCGCACACATGAGCGTTGAGTCACTGAGGCTGCTTGGTGTTTGGTATTACCGTCCATCCACTTGTGATTGGATCTCTCTTCCCGCTCTATATGCAAATGCACACCTACATCAATGGAACGAACGGATCCAATGTCTTTATCAGAAGAAAAGAAGTCTCTTCATGTGCAACAAAGTAGACCAATATGTCATAGACAGTGTTTCACAAACTTTATATCATCTCTCCTGATGCAGCAACACACAAACTTGAGCATTTTTTAAAACAGAACCTGGGGACTTTTCCCCACCAAACAACAACATAATTTTCCATTATTAGTTACCTGTATTTGCGCATTTCACATGTTTGACGTAATGTTTTCTTCTTGAATACACTTTGCCTACATGGTGAAATCAATTAAAACCGTGCGTTCAGGCAGCCGTTGGGAGGTAAGACGACGTCAGACATGGAAGCAGACCGGCTGGTGCCACGATGCCTCGACATACTGACACTATTTCCATCGCCGTTTTGAAAAAGATTGTTACGCGGCTCAAGAAACTACTCTTAAAATCGTGCGATGTGTGAAGGGAGTCTGTGGTACCACTTCACTGGTTCAAACAGTGTGTTCACAAACGTCTGCGGCTAACTTCGGCAGGTTCAGAGAGCACAAGCACACCATTTACTTCAGTCAGACGCTAATCCATTCCACCTGCTGCCGTGGCCACTTGTTTAGTAGAGGATGTAAGTTGAGTCGTGGCCCAGGTTCACGTTTACATACGCGCTGCTAAAAGAATGTGGTCACCGGCACCAAGACCCCCTCTGAATGTGGTCTGAGTGATCGGATCTCAAATGCCTCCTCTGTGCTCTGTAGAACCTATTCCTCTGAAATGGCTGTTATTATTCTCACCCTTCCTATTTTAAAACTAACTCGTGAACGATTTGAACTGAATTTTTTTACGAATAATCTATCTCGATCAGCAAGTTCTCACGTCTGGACCACAGTCAGCACACTCAGAAGCTGTGAAATATATAAAAACAACAGGTCATGTCACACTCTGTAGGCTGACATGTAATCAAAGTCCATTTTCTTAAAAAAACGCTTGTAATCCCCTTGACCCTGTGTGACAGACGTCAATAAATATAGACCCATTGTGAATGTTCACCTTTAAATGAGAGCTACGTATCTTGAAGGAGGTGGTTTCCTCCAGACTGATAATGGCCACGGCCACTGAGAGGTCAATGCGAGGTATGATTTCCTCTCAGTGCCACGTTTGTATGCACTGCATGCTCTCAGTGTGTCAGAACTGGACTACAATGCACACTCAAGACTGACCAGAGACTAGTACAGTTCATGTGAGCTGACTGACACAGAATCGGTGATGGACCTCAGAGTTCCCGCAAGAAAGGTTTCTGTACTCCCAAATTGTTACATCAGAGCAAACATCTACGATTTTCTGTGTGTGCTTGTTCATGCAGCTCATCGTGTATTCACCGCCACACTAAATCGAGGCAGACAAAACATGCTGACTGTCGAGACAGGTCATGTGATGGCACATACGTGAGACCTTTCGGAAACAATCCCGCCGTCCCTCCGGTTCACCTCTGTTTGAACTGAAACTAGTATAAACAATTGATGTCCGTCATTGAATTTTCTTCCTGCCCGGACCAACTTGGCCGCGAGCTTTTGCTGACTTTGAGGGAGCAAACAGTGGGGAGACACACAGTGCTTCGTCAACTCGAGAGCGTCCGTGTGGTCGTTGGTCTAACAAGTCTTTTCCGAGAGCAAATGTGTCAATTCTAAGGTACGCTTATTCATAATGAAGAGAGTGATGGCTTGCTCATGCATATTTTACGCCCCTAAACCTTGCAAGTTTCATGAAGTTGTCCGAATGAGTAGCATTTAAAACTGAAGTGAAGTAATGCGCTTGAATAATTAATCTATAACGTCTTTGATAAGAATTACGACCGAGGTCATCAGTTTTTATCGTAGCCAGGAGGTTTACTTATTAATCTTAATTGCATATTTAGCTTGTTTATCTCAGGAAACTTACGTATGGAATGCATTCGGTACATATTGAGGGACAGAGAGAATAATCCGGACGTCCCACTCGAGCTCTTAATGGCCCAGCCTTTTCCAGAGGACGAGAAAACTCTCTTCACAAGTGATGCAGTGGAACTGATGAGAGCACAAGATCTTTGTCCGTTATTGCATGAGCTTGTAAATCCTGTATCGGTATGTAAAAGTACACCCTGCCTTGCCATAAAGTGCTCATCCCAAATGCGAGTTGGCTGCCTCCCCTTTCCGACATTACACTTTCTCATTGCTCTGCCCTGCGCTGTCCGAGTTGCCAACTAAATCTCAGCCTCATCTTGTCCGCCGTAACCTTGTTTATTCCCAACTGTGGCATTAGCAAAGCTGTAAAAGTATTTATGGGGGTACAAATGCGGGACAGCCAATCTAAGGTAAATCTATAAATCCTGGCTGTTGATTTCTCAGGGCCAGGAGGTGCGGGCCGGTGATCAGTAGAGGTAGAAAGTATTCCCCGGGTGACTCTATGTGACTAACGCACAGAGGCCGAGCAGCATGCCAAACAGTGCTACGGTGACACTGTTGTGCTTGTAATATGGCCAAGCTGGCCTTCGCCTCTGAAGTGAGACACCGCCTGGCTATCCATCTACCATGAGCTGGTATCATTAGCTAACACCCAAAAGGGACCTGACTCAGCATTTGGTGTATGTGCGTGTGTGTGTGTGTGTGTGTATCACATTTTGCATCTTGTCCTTGGCTTGTTTTGTAGTCGCATTACAATAGGGCTTACAATTGCGAAACACAAAAGTGTAAAGACCACAAACATATCCCACATGTAGAACAACTTTTACTTACCCTACAGCAAGTAGGACTTGAAATTACAGCTGCTCTTTGTCAACGTTTTGCCACTAGGGGGCAGTAACATGTCAAAACAAGATGTGTTTTCCCGTCACTAGGCAAATGTAAGTATGATTTCCCCTCTGGTTTTAGCTCTCAACCAGCTCCTGAGCAAAAAAAATTTTTTTTTAAAAGTGTACTTCACTGTGGGATGCTCCACTATGTTCACAGGTAACTTTACTGTTTGTGTTTCCTTCACTTTGGTATGGTGAAAAAAGCACACAGCAGGTCTGTCAGTTATTTTGCTGGAGACAGTTGGGTTTGGGTGTTGACGAGGGTACCATAAACTGCGAGCTAAAAACGTCTAGAAGCTTTTGTCGTAGGGCAGAGCTGGTTGGTGGTTCTCAGTGGGTGGTTATCATTCTGAGTGACCTTTGCTGTAGTACATTTAAATCATTAGCAAAAAAAAAAAGGTCAGAAAAAGCTTGTTTACCATTAAACACGGTTGCAAAACTTTTATTAGCTATCCAACAAGCTAGCATAGTTGTGTAGCTTGCAAGCTAGCAAGTTATGCTAAGTGGATGAGAAGTAGTGATTTCTTCTATGAGCTAATGGTTAGCATTGAGGCCTCAACGAAAGAAGGTCCATTTGTGACTGAAAGCTTTGGGGTCTTCCTCTCTGTTAGCATCTGTGTTTCAAATCCCAAAGATCATAATAAGTTGCTCCTAGTTTTTGTCTGTGTATGAGATCTGTAATAGACCAGTAACTTTTCCCATCTTCTACCATGTGCACCCTAAGAGGCCCCTGTGCCCCTGTGACTATGAATATTAAGTAACCAATCTGACAATATGTTGAAACTTAAAATGTCTTTATGTTGCAACTTTACATTTCTTTAGGTTCACTTTTAAATTTTAGGTTGTCACAGCGCTGTGCTAATGGTCTGGTTAGGATTAGGCTCAAATCCACTTGGTTAGGGTTAGAGATCCCTCCACCTCTACATGTAACGTGAGCTTAATATGAAAGTTACTGCAAAAATGTCCGGATAGTATGTATGACACTTGCAATGTGAATGTATATCAGTGGTTTGCAGAAATGTTATATTTTATTCTGGCATCTAGGGCTGTTTTTTACGCGCACACCTACATATGGTGAACAGAACCAAATTTCAATGGACAGTTAAAATAACATTGTCTCCATGATCTCCGTTGTTGCTGCAGTCAGATAATTCATATCCTCTCTATCTCTCTAATCATCTAAAAACATTTTAATAACTGCTCACTGTTAGTGCAGACAGGCATCACTCCCTCTTTTGCTAGAAGTAAGTTGAAGACCACATCTTTTCAACCTCAGTCGAACTTGTCTCTTCTTTTAACCTTGCGCTCTTCTCGGTATCGTGCGGGGAAGGAGCTTCCATCAGCCTCCATCTCTAATAAGATTTACAGAGAGTATAGCAGAGAGAGCAGGGTCATATGTCTTGGGAGAGCTACCCTCAATATTGGCAAGGAAATCAATGTGGTGAGTAAACCCACCAGCGCAGTTTGCAATCAGCTGCTAGGCCGAAAGTAATCACTGAATTGAAATAATCCTGAAAGGTTTCCCCACTGTTGCAAAGTTAATAACAAAAGAGTCATCCAGGCCTACGCCTTGAATTAGATATTAATCCTTGTATCAAGAATAATTACCAGAAAGGTTCAGAAACAGCGACCTTGCGGAGCGGAGCCTCTCCGGTTGTCCGTCTGGACTCATTTCAGCGTTCAGTGGGGCCCCCGGTTCCTGAATGTGTACTCAGTGACACGATTTGCAATGGGACAATATAGTTTCTCACTGCTTAATTCTCTGCACTACACTGTCAGGGAATAGTCCCTCAGCAGCCAGGAACCTCATCATCAACAATTTCTCACTTGTTTACATTAATCCTATCTGGATATCCTCTCGTTCCCATGGCAGCTCTTTGTAATTCTGCTCTATTGTCACGGTTTTGATAGACAGTCAGCCAACACATCACTAATTAGCGGTGAATATTAGCTGTGTGTGGCTCTGGAAATTCTCTCCTAATGCTCCTGAATGGGAGACAGGTCATTTGTTAATACTGCCAGGGCAGATTGAAAGGCCTCACGTGTTTGCTCTCCCATTGAGCTTTCACATAGATCCTGGTTCTGTGCTGTTTTATTAATTAGGAGCTACAGCCAGCACGCGAGACTCAGTGGGGAGGACTAGTTGCACATTGCTTCGGGGATGTGATGAGCCGTCTGCCGTTGTCTCGGCTTGGAGGGATAAGACATACTCTCCGGCACTGTCTGCCTGCCAGTTAAACGTCAGATAGCTACGTCAAAGTCTTGGTCAAAGAGAGCTCCAAATCATTGTAGTTTATGAGAGGCCAAGAGGAGCCGGAGCATTTGCAAGTCCCCCTTTTTTCTGCTTCTCCAAGGGTGGTCGCGGTTTACTTTGCCATGCTGACGAGTAAACATGGTCATTTCTCAGAGTCGCAATTTCATGACATTGTCATTTGGCAAGAACTGACCTCCGAACTAACTCCAAATCTGGATGCTCTGCTAACGTGGTTCATTTATCATGGCTATTGTATTTTGGATATTACTTCTAAATATGTTTGTGAAGATTGTTGATCGCAATTTGATCTTTAGTATAATAATGAGTTAAGGGATGATACACTGAGGAAGAACTGACAACAACATAGCAGACATTGGTTATGTAACACACACCCCTTAGAATAGTATCCTGTGTGGCTACTTCTTCGTGTCATAAACCTAACCTTTTGGTTTAAATGTAACCTTTTGGTTAATTAGTAAGCAACATTAGTGTATCCACAGTACATCAAATTGCACCTTTTTTCTCCTTTTGTTCATATACTATATATATACTATATAGTATATATCTTATTGTTAATTTTAAAATGAACAACATGAACTCTCACTTGCCCAGATCACTGTTATTTAAATCAATTGGGCATCGGAGGGGCTTCAAGAAACATGTATTACACAGGACAAGCTGTATGAGGCCTTTTTAAGTTTGTAGTTCTGTTGATGTTTTTTTTACGTTTTAAAACAGTAAGTCGAAAAACAAACACGTATATACAGTATATTCCTATTCTCTTTCTATTCTATTGGCTTGTGTTATTTGTGATTTACCAAAATGAATGACATGATTAACTCTCTTGAATTAAACGATCCCTACAGTGTTGTACTCCAGGGGGCAGGACATGTTTTGACACTGGTTCTTTGATTAGCACATAATCTGCATGGGACATGGTAATGGACAGAAACAATAGCACATAATTTCACTGAAACCAAAGAAAGGCAGCTAATGCTAGCTATCCTCCATTTGTATAACATGTACAGCACCAAGTGTGTTGGAGCTGCCAATGGCCCAACAGATGAGGAAGTAACATGAATGAAAAGTCACTTTTTGTGGGGAATCACACCTGTTTGTCCCTCTCATTATGTGAATTATGTTCATTATGTTATTATATAAATGTTGCAAAGAGGTGATAAAAGTGCTACCAGTTGATAGCCAAAACTATGGGGGCTTGTTAAAGGAGTGGAAAAAGTGTCTTGTATCAATGCTCTTCGACTATAGGGTATGCTATTCTGCAGTCACGAGCGCACCACAAGCTGACAGCATGTCTCCTCATAGAGTCTCTTTTCAAATGTCAGGTTTACCGCTGTGCAGGGAAACGCCCAAACAGAGGGTGGAAGCTTAGAAGCTGCATTCACAAATATGTCAAAAAAAACGCCATTATGCTCTTTTGAAAAACGGAAAAGTCTGCACAGCAGCTGAAGTTTCACAGCTTCAAATTCCAGGGTCAATTTGAAACCTCCAATGGAAAGGTTATACTGTAATTTCTGCTTTTTCATCTGAGTTTCATATACATTGAGTTCATGTTCTAGCTTCAAAGCTGCAACAAGGTGAGATATGCTTTGTGTACCAAACAGTGTTTTCCTGGTCTTAAGGGGAAATAAAGGTAGTATGTATCTGCTCATCCTTCACTGACGCCTGGCACTGACAGCACATGTTCGTGTGAGTATATGTGTGAAAGACAGATGTCGACCTCAGCCGCCACCTCCTTCTCCCTTTGATATTGACACAGGGTTTCGGGTCTATCCATCAAGCATTCTGCTCAGTGCTCCCAGCTTGAACATGCGAGTGTGGGTCCTCTCCTTGGCCCTGGGTCTGTAAAGCAGCAGTAATGATCATGGAGAGCCAGGGCGGGAGATCTATCAGGTCCACCACTGAACCACCGGCGCATCAGACGAGTGGGCGCGGTTTGGCGCGTCTGATGGCGCGCATGTACACAGACACTGCTGCGAGGAGCTTTGGAAACATGGTGGGGCTCGCTACATGGTGCTCTCTGCAGTAGGTCCCAGTGTGGCGCACAATAATGACCTGTCAGAAATGCAGGCCTCTGAAAACAGGGATAATCCACAGAGGCTATCTGACTAAATGAATTCCAACAGGAGCCAAGGCAGCCCCCTGAGACCCCTGAAGAGCATAATCTATTCCGCTGGTATCTTATCAACACTGACAAGAAAAAAAAAGAAAGAAGAAGAAGCACACCAAAATAGCACATGCTCAGCTCAAGGAAGATGATTTCTGTTGTAGATGGTGCTGTCGTTCTGTACGTGATAATTCTTCTTCATACGCTGACATCTAGTTTATTTGCTGTGCTTGGATACTTCTGTAATCTTTTCCCTTGGTGACAGCCTTTTTCAAGATTTTTTTTTTTTGTAAGAATATTCTCGCCAATGTCTTGCTTACATTTCATGTAGATGGCACGGAAGGATATGTAATGTCACTGTGGTGTTAGGTCTCCTTCCTGTCAGTGTGTTGGTAATACATTGAATTTAAGAATAGCTTGTCAGGTCAATTTTATGGTTTGAAAGTTGTAGTCTACCTGCTAGTTTGAGAGTATATGGCCCCCACAAAAGCCAGTGCTGTGGTAGCTGTTAGGGCAAACAAGGGCTTGTTTGTGATGACAAATAAATAACGACAATTAAAGCTGCAAAAGGCAACAAATCTGAAGTCAAAACATATATCCATAAAGCAGGAAGGACAGAGCATCACACCTTGACTACGTGTGACACTGGGGCCTCTTACTTAAGCTAAATTAATGTTTGTGATGGAGCCTACGGTGACATCCTGACAAGACTCAACCATAACTTGTCGTGTTAGATCGACTGCCTGAGACTTCAATGCTGGATTCAGTCGTAATGCTGTTTGTTTTGTCCAGGAGGATTGTTAACCCTCACCTCGACAGTGGTAAGTGGGGCGGGTTCATTTCCTCAGTCGCAATTTTTGCTCCACCTCAAGCTTAATCTTCAGTGCGGACTATACCTATAGTCACACCTCGCTTCATATATTAATTTGCAGAGGCGGCAGCACAGATGCTACTGAATAATCGTAGAAATACTATAGGGATATTATGGGGAAATGCAGGCATCAGTGTATCTATATGATCCTCCACGATGCTACCGAGGATATAAACTGCAGTGTATTATAGAAAATTGACAAACATTCCAAGCTGAGAGAGAAATAAACGACAGCAATCCGGCTGATGCTTCAGCACCACGGACAGCGCCGGGGATTTATCAACACACAGCACAGTTGGGTTACTGAGGTGTCAGAGCCGTGGCCGGGACGATGCATTCTAACTTGCACACACCTCACTCAGATAAAGGATCAATGAGTCAGAGAGACTAGATTAACATATCAAACTTAACAACCCCTCTTCTACAACCCCTGTGCTTTCTTTGCTGCTGAGGGATGGAGAGGGAGGATGGCATCCCTCACCTACCGTCCAGTCATTTACTGGTTATATTGTGATATTGCTCTGTAAACATGAATACGCCGAATGGGAAAAACCTGTTGACATCTGCCTTCTAGTAGTAATTAGAAGTTGGACATAGGGGATTTCACGGGTGGGAGATATTGTATCGCGAATGTGTAAGCGGTAAACAAAGCTGTGCCTCCAACTCCACTGGCAAACAAAGACGGCTCAGAAGTCAGAATTACACTTATATCTACACAAACATACACATAATATACAACGGATTTCAGACTGTTTTCTAATACAAAGAAAACTGCATTTTCTTTTCAGATGAATACACTGAATTGTTATAAGGCAGCACACAGGTCACGGTTGTGATTGAGTCATTTAAATGTTGAAAAAAACAGAAATTGTCATCAGTTACTGCCACTGGGCTGCCAGAAAATGTGAAGCTGCCTAATGCAGCTTTAAAAAGTCCAAGAAAAATGGAGACAGAGCCTACTGCCTTAAGACATAGCTGTCAGCTGTGTCAAAGGTGCTTCCCTGTCAGACGTAAGTGACGTTGAATCTGAGCCCTCAGTCTGCCAAAATTACTTTCTGATGGAATCTTCACCCTATAATAATACTATTCAGTCAAATAATCAGTCTCCATATAGCTTTGAGCGCGAGTGAACCTAAACTGTCAGCATTCAATTAGGCAAAGATTTTGATCTCCCCTTGGCACCGTTTGTCAGGCTGAATAATATAGCCGTCACCCCTGAAGGTGAAACCTGTCCACTGCGTGGATGGAGACCTATTGTCTGGAGGATTGACAAGGGTTGATGCAACAGGCTAAAGTGAGTTAAGGCCTTCACACACACACACGCGCACACTCACATACACATAAGTCGACACACTCCCTCTCTTCCTCACCGCTCATCCCCCCCCCGTCCCCAGGGAGGGTATTTTTCATGCTTTCAAACCACCCAGCAGTGACAAGTCTCTGACAACCCCTGCTTACTGTGACACCTTTGTGGGTCCACAGGAGGTTTCCACCACAATGCCACCTTTGACGGGCATTCTTGAGAGAAAACACACATTATTCTGCCATAAAACCGGATTTGATTGATTGGCACAGTCAAACTTTTTGGAGTGAGAGACGGCACAGAAGACTTTGACTCAGATTTATGTATTTTTTAAGGCAGCCCCAGTGAAAATATGTGGATTCCGGGTGTGTAAGTCTTGATGTTAAGAGTACAACTATACTGCCGAACAAAACTTTTATTTGCCCTTACTGATTCCATTAAGAGACTTATATTATTTCTGCTTTAACTTTAATACACACATGACATTTACTGCACAAACTTGAAGAAAAATTATGTGACTGTGAAATACAGTCCCCGTCTTTAAATAATTACATCCATCCTGCTCATTTACAACAGCAAATATGTTTGGGGAGAAAACCTAATGGTGCCTTCATCAACATAATGATGAAACATTTTTAATCAACGTATCTGTTCATGCTGAAAAATACCACTGACAACACATTCAGTCGGATTTCGTTACATGTTGTCTGCTTGTAGTACCTAACACTTTTTAATGGTCATGGTTCGGCTCTCGCAACACTTGGTTAAAGTTAGGGAATGGTCTTGGAAATTGAATTGACCTGAGTACAAGATATTTAGATGATCCCCAGCCCAATATTCATTTTCATACTTTTCAAACATGTCCTATATTAAAAGTTTCATTGAAACAATAGTTGTCCAAGTAGATAATCAATATTCCGTTACTCTTTCTATAGCGTGTTGCAGGGATGACGTATTTTTGTTGGCAATGCCTGAAGTTAGCGTCGCCCTAGTTCGCTTGACAAGAAGCATCTGGGATTTTTCAGTTGTTTTTTTGGGATTATTGCAGAGAATAATCTCTGTGGCAAGCAAGTTTCTGAGATACACATTTTGTTCAGCAAGATAATCACTTTTATGATTTTTGGAGAGCAAAAGCAACAATATTGTCAATTTGAAAAAAGAAATATTTTTGTTAACCACAAACCTTATTACAGGCATTCATCCCAAATGAAAAAAGAAATCCATTCAACTGATGACAAAGGAAACAATAGTGGAAAAATGCTAACTTATTTCAGTTTTTAGGATTCATCTCTGCGACACCCTCGCACACGTCAGAGAATATAATTTAAGCAGTAATTATAATTTACTTTTAAAAAATGGAGTATACACACTTAATTTTGAGGGCATATGACATACAATACATACGATGGGATTACTTGTCAAAATGCTGGACTGCGTGAGAATCATGTCCAGTGACTTTCAAACTGTCAGTGACTGAATTATAAAATTCCATAACAAGCTGATTTTGAGCAACGTTGTGTTACACTTCGAAAAGTTCCAACATTTCAAGGTGTTTTACATTAAAATATTCAGAGCTGCAGCTGCAGGAGTGTGCCTCATATGGAAACAAATGAGAGAGCTGAAACCCACCAGCACCAAATGCATTTGCTCTTTGTTTTTATTACATTCTGTGCAATATGCTGCTATTCCGTGGATACTTTCTCATTATTTTCGTGATCCTGGCTTTTGTTTGCACCTTATTTCAAGTTTCCCGTGCCCCTTCATCTTTGAGCCTTTTAACTAATGTCCTGTCCACAGAGATACCTGTAGCTGTACACCGGAGTGTTGTTTGTGTCAGAGGGCAGCGCCTTGCCTTCACAAAGAGGCCACGTCGGTTTCAGCTGACTGCAGCTGTGGCACTCGCCATGTGTGGCTGGAGACTGGATACCTGCTACACAGCATCTCACTTACTGAATCCATCCCTCCTCCTGCCTAAACCCTGCACAGGGACAGCCCAAGGTCAGTCAACCCGCCACACACACACACACACACACACACACACACACACACACACACACACTTATTCTCCCTCACTTCCCACCGCTGACAACCTTTCCCGTGAAATCAGGATTTCGTATGGCCGTGAAGACGTCGTTCACATGAGGTAAGACGAGGGTGCAATGCCAGCATGACATCCCAATTTGTTGTCATGGCAACCTGGAGACTTGATGACAAACCTGGAAGCAAAAGCAGCAAAACAAAAGCATTATAATAAATCATCTGTATTTCCAAAAATTTGGCATGAAGGGAACGTGTGGTGGAGAATCTGAGAAATGAAAGAAAGAAATAAAGAAAAGAGCAGCTGCTGACAGCCGGGGCCTTTGGGGGAATCAAGTGGAAGGGAGCATGTTTCTGGACCGCAAAAATGTGAGGCAAGTACTTTGACATTTTCCCCAAACCAACATTTGACGACTTTTACCCCACGCAGAGGACACTGCAGACATTTTCGCCCAGTCCTCCTCCACCACCCTGCTCGCCCGCTACGGAACCTCCCCCACCCTGCCTCAACATATTGCACCTGTTCAATTATTTAGCTGCTACTCTGTGGTTCGGTCCTGAGCCGCAGTGAAAGCTGTACCTGCCGATTAGAGCGGGGCTTGTCACCGGAGCTGGCCAGATATCTCCGTCTTGTCGTTGTCTGAGAGAGAGAGATGCCTTTGGCCACATTACGCAGGAGGAAATGTCATTACCTCATTGCAGGCTTGTCATTCCAAGCCTTTGGTCTCCTAGGGGCAGCGGGGATTTGTATGTGTGTGAAGGTGTGTGTGTGTGGGGAGATTCACTCTTGGGGTTGTTGCTGGTAAAACTAATACATTTAAATCTCAGACATCTTTGTCCGACAAATCCATACAAATCCAACTTCTGAGTTGTTTGTGAGGCAGAGAATCCTCATAGATTTTGGGACACTAAAACTCTTAATCGAAAGCTATAATAATAACTGTAATAATCTTGTTTGCAATAAACTCAATGTTGTAATAGAAATGGTTGGAGGATAGACTCTTCTGTTCTGAATAATTCTGTAATATGTAATTTTCTTTTTTTTAAACTGCATTTCATTCGTCAAGTCAGGTGTCTGAAATATCAGAAATAGATCGGATTTTTTAAAAAGACAGACTCCATACAATTTCACAGGTGGATACAATTTTTGCAAAATCCTTTTCTAGTCAGCAAAACTGCTCAGACACAGAAAAAAAGCAGGTATAACTTGTTGATATGATCTGCAGAGTGCAATGATCCAGTGGTAAATCAAGCAGAAATCATGAAAAGCCCATTTTTTCTCCCACTGGGGGGCACTGTTGAAGTAAATACAAGCCGCTTCCACCTAATCTGCCTTCAGTGTCCAAGGAGCGTTTTAACCAGAGCTCTGCCTTGGTCATTTTATTGGGAGTTGTGTCTTCTTAAACCACTGTTTGTACCGGGAACAGCTGGAGTAGTAAGGTCTCCATTTTCCCATCCCTTCTGTGTTTGGCTGGGGCCAAGGGATTAAGAAAAGGATTGGAGATGAAGAGTTAGAAAGCACCCTGCAAGTGTGTGTGTGAGTGTGTGTGTGTGTGTGATCGAACCTAAGAATATTCAATGTTCATCTCCCCCCCTGGAGAGCCCTAGTCCCACTGAAACCACATTCGACAGTTTGTTTCTTGCTGGACTGTATTTACTGTGTGACTGTCTGTCCTCAATTTCAGGCATAGATATGCAAATCAAGCAGGAGTTATTAATCGGAGTGTCACAGGGATTATGCAAATGAATAAGAAAGAGCGGCGAGAGACAGAGAGGAAAGAGAAGAGTCTGGGTGTCAGCAAACTTCTGTTGGCATTCACCAAAGGGAGATAGTTTTGTCTGAAAGGGTTGGATCGTGGCTGTGATCATCGCCCCCTTGTTCTGACCTGATTCAGACATTCCCGGTGAAAAGGTCGTCTTCGTGTCAGGAGACGTTCAGGGCGGAAGGAGTCTACGCCTGTCAGAGTAATGATGAGCCTGTTGTTTCACAGGGGAAAGGCAGACTACACGTTAATATTGATTTCCCTTTTGAATAGCTCAGCCAACAGTTTTGATGCGCAGCAGATGTCGATCCGACAGCTTGCGCCAACACCAGAAACTTGTGTAAACATAAATGCACAAGCACAAAAACAAGTGGGCTCAGGAAATGAAATCTCGACGAAAAGAGTTAACTTTCTACAGTGCCATATCATTTGAGTAATATTTGCACTCGTCTCAATTTGTTCACCTCCTGTGCGTTATCTTGCTGGGAGAAGATTTGTCTGAGGGAACTTTTTTTTTTTTTTTACAAATTTCATCTTCATTTTCATAAAATGTCCCACAGTTTTCCAGCATGAAATCAGATAGATGGTGACATGCAGGTAATCAAACCAAACAATCTTTTCACAGTATAACAAAGTGGCTTGTTAGAAAGTATTATTAGACAGCTCTGGAATCGTGTAAATGAATATCAGTGACATATTTGATCCTATGTTCACAACACAACACAAGTGCAGGCTGTCCTATTAGCACATATGGAATGCCAAAATGTTTGCTGGGAGTCCAGTCACAAAAATGCTATATTATGCTGTAATGTCTTCCCATATCAAATAAATCACATTTAGGGCCCGAGCAGCAGGGAAACCTGCAAGGTCCCTATTATTTTTTGAATGACGACTTTTTGCACAGAAATTTGCACACAGCATCTGTGGACCCTTCTGACAAAAAGAAACAATTTTGATATAATATTTGATAATAACATCTTCCTGCAGAATCTGCTCAAAACAGGAAGTGTTGCATATCTCCAGCCCTAAGGCTCTGTGCAAAACCTTGGCCCATGACCACTAGGTGGCGCTCTATAAATTGAAGTATTTCATATCTCCACATCGGTAGGTCAGATTAACACGAAACTTGGTATAGTTATTGCCAATGCCCTCCCGGCGATAGCTGATGAAAGGTGTTACCAAGGGGCTCTATAGCGCCCCCTGGAATATTAAAAATCCAAGCCCCACCTCTTACATGGACATACATGAATGACATTCGGTATGCGTATGTATCATGACCAGACGCACAAAAAACATCCAGGATACCAAACTGTCACTCCAACAGGAAGTCGACCATTTTGATTCAAAGTTCCCATTTCACCCCCATTTTGATCCATTTCCATGCCTCGTACAAACTCCTCATACAGACTGACTTCCAGTTCACTCAGTATCATCCTCAAACCTTGAACATGAAAGCTATCAAAAGCTTTCACCTCCGTCAAACATGGTGGGTGTCATGGTGTCCATGTTTCAAGTTCCGCAATAAAGCATCAAGTCCTTATAACTTCAACATACAATTTCCCATGTACACCAAATTTATCACACATACGATGTCGTCCTGAATACCTCCATGCATCAATACTGTGTCATATCCATAGTGCCACCGACTGGACACAGGAATTCAGACAAACATCATCCTATTTACATAACATTATAGTTTTTTTTTATCCATATCATACACTACAAGATGACATGCAACTAAAAGGTGAGCACACCCTCCAACAGTGCCGCCGCCTGATGCGCGTGGACTGCAAATCAATAATCAAAACATAACCGACCACAAATTAGTTTGAGGGATTTTTCACCTGTAGTCCATTTTGTATGTATTGCAAAAAAGTTGCATGAACAAGCCCCAACAGCAACATGCCACAACATGTGTGGACTGGGCCCGTTCATCGCTGCTTGCAGCTTAAATCTCAATTTCTTTCTTAACAGTTACTTACATGACATGAAAGGGGTTACTCAGAGCAATAAACCAATGACGCTTAATGTTAATGTCTGTCTGCGACAGAATATTGAATTGGGGAAACTGGGGAAACATTGGTAACATAAGACTCTCAGAACGAAAGACCCTGAGAACAAAGGACCCTTGGAACATAGGTCATTGGGAATTCAGGACCCTAGGAACATAACACCTTGGGAACATATGACCCTGAAAACAAAGTACCTTGGGGAACAGGACCTTGGAGCCCCAAGAAGAAAATAAGACCCTGGGAACATCGGGAATTAGGAACTTATAACGCTGTGAACATAAGACATTAGGAACATAGGACCCTGAGAATATACAATATTGGGAATTTAGGGCCCCTGGAACATAGGACCCTGGGAAAATAATATCCTGGGAACATAGGACTCTGTGAACATAGGGCCTTGTGACATTAGGAATATAGAACCTGTGGAACATAGACTTACACTCATACACTTCTTTAAGTAGCCATTCAGGAACTAGCCAGGAACACATTGTTATACAGCTGCTAAATGTGTAAATATGTTTGCTCACAAGTGTGCCATGTCAATTTAAAGGTGGTAACAGTGTCACAGTTATGTTCACAGCTGTTGTGTTGCTGACGTTTTGGACCGTAAAAGCTTTATAAGATTTAGGAAGATTCACATCAGTCTTGCTGCAACAGGGAAGAGTTTCTCTGTCTCTTTATCTGTAAATAGTTTCCTTCATGTTAATAGGTTAGCTAAGGCATTGTCATCTATATTCCCCAAAAGGTAAAACATGTACTCTCCTTGTGATGAATATGACTCTGGGCTCCCGAAAAGTATACTGTATGTGTGTTTTTCCACAAGCGCCACAGTATCCCTGCTGTTGAAGACCACCGCCACTCCTTCAAGCCTGTTTCCACTTGTCCCTAATCTACCTGTGGGACTTTACAGATTGGAAATAGATCACATGAGGAAAGCTTGGTACCTGCAGTGATTCTTTCCCAGCCTGGTGGACGATTATTGGCAGGTTTTGGGGCCCTGCCGCGAAGGGCGAACGAATGCATTTCTGCAGATGACTGTGAGGCAAGGAAAGATTGAATTCTCACTCCCTTCCATCTGTGTGTGTGGTGAGGGAAACGGGTGAGTCTCCTAGAAATAGGCAGTGATAGATGAGGTACATGGAAGAAGACAGCTACCCCTGCTCTCCAGCCTGGCTGAATCAGGAAACTGTCTGCCAACTAAATGCCTCTCCCTCCTTCCCTCTCTCACGCTCTCATTATAATTCTCTCTCTTTCCTCTTGGCCTCCACTCTTTCTCTGCTTACGAATCAATCGTTTTGTTAGTGCTTACCAGACAACAGATCTTTAGTCATTATGAGATTGTGCTTTATATCACTACTTAATGAGCACTACACCCACTGCAAGCATTCCAGGCAGCGGCTAATGGTCAAGAAAAAGCTGCACCTTCTTTGGGCTTGCTTTTTTTCCCTGTGTATACATCTCAGTTAATTAAAATGATTCCATACTGTAAATGATGAAACTTGATGTGATTGTTTTTTGTCAGTACAATCCCACCAGGTCCAAACATTAGTAGAAGCAAACGCTCTGGCTGCATTTATTCGGAACCGACTGTTTTCCATCTGTCTCTCCAGAGTTTCCTTTACGATTGAATAGGTGTCACAGCACCTTAGGGAGCTGCTGACCCTAAAAGAATTTAATTAGTGTGAATTCCAGTGAAGCTTTGTTTGCTGTAATAGCTTTGAATGCTGTTGCAGGGTTTTGGGGTTTTTTTTGGAGGGGGGGGGGTTTTGAAATATTCCTGCTCACACATCAAGAGTGGATTTTATATGTTATTGAAAGCCTTCCAACGGATTTCCTCTTGTTGAAAAATCTTTGTAAGTCTCTGGTTGTGGTCTCCTGGGTGGATGGTGAAGAGTGTCAGGTCCATTGAGCTGGGCCAAAAGTCAGCTAATGACAGGTGACGGCCATCTCTGACCAATGACCTTTAAAAAGGTTCCTTGTTGAAACCCACTTCTCCAAAGTAAATGTTGTTTTTCATCCTTTCGGCTGTGGCTCTGCTCAGGCCTCTTATTCCAGCCTTTGGGTGCTTCTTTATTCATTGCTTGGATAAATGTACATGACCCCTTAAAATAACAGCAGCTGCCCCAGAGGGCACACTTGAGCGATGTGACATTCCAGCTAACCTGAGATGACTTTTAAAGAATGGATAAGTGAAGGACAGTAGGAAGATGCTAGGAAAAGATGGAGGATGAGAGGGGGATGGCAGAATGGACAAAATCAAATCAGTGTAAGCAGATAGGTTAAGCAGAAAAGGTTAGAGATGAAAAAAAAAAATACATGACGTACGCGTAAGAAAACCTTTCCTTCTTTGGCACTGTGAGACGGAAGACTCATGACTTCACGTCCCATGTCTTTGTTGAGAAGAAGCTCTGGCTATTACCTGTACGCACACGCTCATTAGTCCTTTGAAATAGATGGATCCTTTCACAGTAATTGATACATACACACTTGACGGCTCATCATCCTATAAAACACCTAAATGCAGTGTTTGAATTTGCATGCAGCTAAGACAAGGTCCTCTGTCAAACACACAGGCGAGCACTCATCAAGGATTCCGTATTTAATCAGTGGAAGTTAATGCTTTACAAACAGTCTCTGTAAAATGTTAAGCAGAGTTCCTAATTAGCCTATCGTGCAGTCATAATCACTTCAGAAATAAATTAAGCTGAAGGTATTTCAGCGGGCTAATGACCTGCATTGGTCCTCGCAGCCACCCTCTCCTGCTAAGCTGTCATGTTCAAAGAAGAGCACTGAATAGCACTTACTTTGTTCCTAACCCTTGCTCTGCAGCTCTGCGGGTAAATATTATATACTTTATCTCCGCACGCACCAAAGCACTAAGCTCAACCTTCGGTACGTGTTCATGCGCTTATTTAGAGTTTGATCCTTGTTAGAAATACTTGCTATTTTGCAACAGAGAACTGACACATTCATATGCAGTAATATTGCTTTCTATCTGAGTACTTCAGTAGAATGTCTTTAATTGGTTTGATTTATTTTGGATTTGCATATTGTTTGAATTTTTTTTTCCAAGGATTGATCAGCAAATGATAACAACTAATAACACCACAATAACCACAGCAATCTTATTCATTAAACATTTTCCCGCTGAGCTTCTCATCTCGGATGCCACTAGTGTGTTTTTTTAGCCCTACGTTTATTTTTGCCTCACTGGACCAAAAAATAAATTATAATCACCACTTTTAGTTTGGTTGCTGGTGCTTTTATTTCCCCCCATGCAAACCTCATCCACAGCAGACATTTTCATACATGATGACAATAAAAGCACAGCCTCAAAATAAAAACTGGCTATCAATAATGACCAGATTATAAAGGTTTGACTGTTCCGAGGTCTTGTGTGACAGGTGCATGCTAATTGCGGCACAATAGAGTGGTGTAGCAATGATGTGTTTCTGTAGGCTAAGAAGTTAGCATGGACCTGGTTCCCTTGACAAAAAGATTTTTTAATTGGATTTTGTTCTAGCTCTGTGGCTAACACAAATTTACGACACTTTACACAGTTTACACATGACAGTTTTGATCAGCAAAAATGATCTTCACGGATGAACAGCAGATTTTTGAAGCATAAATGAAATTGCAAGAAGTAAAAACTACTCTTAAGCTTGAAATAGACTACACCGCACTCACATGACTTAAACGTCACCACCGCTGAGCATCTTGCTACACAGTTGCTATACACGTTTAAGTTTGTAGTTCGAATACTTTGTTACTAAAGTCGGCCTGTAAATACGGAGTAGTAAGTAGATGAGTCTCTGTGCTCGGTGTGATGATGTTTCATGTCTGTGACAACTTCTGTAGTCTCATTTAGCCACTTGTTAGCAACCGCCGATTTGAGGACAAGTCAGCGCTTTGTAACTAAATTTAATGATGGGTCATTTAATGATAGATTTTTATATCGTAGAACAAAGAGTGCATATATCTTAAGCCTGTGGTGACCGCAAACCTTATTTCAGGCATTTAAACCAAAAACAACTACTTAAACACACTAAACTAAACTAGACTCATCGTAAACTATCTTGCTTACTATGCTTTTCTAACTAGGCTATTTAATATATTTCATTGATGATTTATTAATGTATTAATTAATTAATGTTAGGAGTAATAATCCTGTGATGTGGGCCTACCTGCCTCGGATTAAATACAGTAGGCTACTCAGGTACTTCCATCCATTGCACAGTACAACGGAGACACAACTTGAACGACTTCCACCTGTGCCCTCAAAATCAAAATCAGAACTTCCGCTGCGTGCTGAGCGCTTCTTCAACCAGTGATGACGTCATAGTAGTGGGACGTGGTGGCACTGAAGTTGGAGAGAAACTTCTTACCCTGTGCACCCTCCGGTGTGCCTCAAGGTTGACAAACACGACGCTGTCCTCGGAAAACATGTAAGTATTGAAAAACGAGTCGAGGTTGTTTGTGTTTCTGAAGTAAAAACAGCGTTGTTGAGAATACGTAAAAAAAAAAAAAAAATGATGTTGTTTAACGCAACATTTCCTTTTTTGTCGTTGCGTTCTATTAGTAATTCATATTCATATTTAATTAGCTTAAAAGCATGAAACATGGCGGCTTTTTCTGGTAAGCCCTGGAGAAAAACTTGTCAAGTTGAGTTTGATACTTTGTAACTCTGAGTGACTTTATGTATATGGCTAATTATGAACTTCGGCTAGCTAAGGTTGC
Source organism: Diplodus sargus (assembly GCA_903131615.1). Classification (NCBI taxonomy): domain Eukaryota; kingdom Metazoa; phylum Chordata; class Actinopteri; order Spariformes; family Sparidae; genus Diplodus; species Diplodus sargus. The sequence goes on from CAEMYA010000212.1 coordinate 563,015, forward strand.
TGTGCCCCTGTGAATGATGCTTCGTGACGCATGTCCCTTGTTCTTCACCCTCTCCTCCTTAGGTGTCCACAGAGAGAGCAGGGATTAGCTTTACTGCTAGTTTCAAAGCACCAGATGATACCAGGTGAGACATTTCTGTAAGATTTAACCAGCAAAGAAATATATTTCTATCCTTTGCTCAAGCTGAAAATAAGTATATTTTTATAATGTGAAAGTAATATTAAGACATGCTTCAACTATAACATTACAATATAAAAAAAACAAAAAACATAATGACTTTGTAGGTATTGTAGGTTATTTTAATTTGATCAATCAACAATCAATCAATTAATCAATTTAATCTGCTAATACATTTAATGTAATGACCTTTTAATTGATCATAAAATGTCCAGCATACGCTCTATATATATATATATATATAAATAAAATGTCAGGAATAGAGAGAAAAAAAGTAAGAAGATGGTGGAAGTTGCCCTCACAAGTATCACAGAGTCCTAATTAACAACTTCAGATGTCTTGTTTTGGTACAAACATCTCACACTGATGAGCTGAAACCAGAGTGAACATTATTTTGCATTCTGAAGGAAATCACTGTTTTCCATTTCATTTAACTCTTCAGTTTGTCGGATATGTGAAAAAAACATTCACTGAAATGTTTTTTTTTTTCTACTTTTGATTGATGGAAACAAGGTCAACATATTGCAGGTAGTTTTAATAGTTTGAGTGGTCTCTGAGTTAATTTGACCATTATAACACAACTATGACAATCCAAGCATGTCCCTTTAGGAGTTGCCAGTCCATGTCACTTGTAGTATGTTTCCAGCTTTTGCTTCATTTGTGAGAAAGAGGTGTTAACTGTAATCTGACACGACACGCTGCAGTCAATTAATCTGTCCCTGGTGGGATTCAGACAAAGAAAGCAAGTAAACTAAATGTGCTTTCCCACAATCAGTTGTTTCTGCAACAAAATCATGGAGAGAAAATCAATTTCATAAGCCATTAAAACATTCTACACTTGCATCCATAGGGTCTCACAAAGAACTTTGGGATGTGTAAGACATTAATGCTGAAATTATGAATGTCAGCAGTCACAATGTCCAGAAAGAGGCAACATCAGGGACACATCTAAAGCTTTGGCTAGAGCTGAAAGAATGTGACAGCTTTCCCTTGCTGTTCAATCATACACAATATACACTCACACACACGCAATAGAGAAAGCTATGATTAGTCAGAATTGTAACTAGTAATAACTATTGAGTTTTTTGGCTTAAAAGGAAAGAGCTCTCACAGCTCTCAAAAGGGAAACATTGCAGCTTTGATGGTGAATTACTGTAAAATGATGTGATATAGACAGTCATATGAATTTGGTTGATGGTCTGATCACTCCACACTCTAATGATGTGGGCAGAAAATGCTGATGTGTTTATCACTCGTATAGCAGACAGTTGGACATACCAGCCTCAACAACCATGTCTGGTTCAGTTATGGACACACAGAACTGACATCAGTGAGGCACTTACTGTGATCGTATTTGGTCATGCTTGCTCTTCAAAATGCATTTTTTGTTCCAAACTATTTAACTTAAATCTGTCAAGAAATTTCACAGGTATGATTCACATTTTGGTTTGTGAATGTTAGTAGTTTTAGGAGTACCAAACAGCCTGTGAAGTAAGTTGTCTTCTGTGGCTTTGGAGGCAATATGTCTAGTCCGAAAAAATTACTCATCAGTACATAATGTATTTATTTAATATCAGTGTAAGCTTAGATAACATTTTTAACAGAGAACCTGTGATACAAACTTGAGGCTTGGAGTGTGGAAGATGTGTGTGTCTATCACACATGCAATTACAATAGATACTACTGAGATGCATTATGGGAATGAAGGAAGCAGGGCTTTGTGGCGATGCACCCATATCATGCTTCTGACAATTAGAAATAATGTGTCTCTCAATTAATGATTGCAGTACATTTTTACCCTGATGCTTGAGAAGAGACAGCTCAATTCACCTAATAAACAAATTGTTTTTGTTTTGTTAGCTTAACAATTTACAAGTAATTTACATTACATAACTGTAAATCACAATTATGCAGTTTTTTTCATAGAAAACATGCAATTATTTCTTTTGTTTGTCTTTTAGATCGATATGCAGTTTTTGGGGCTGATGCCAATATTAGGAAGTGAAAAATTCCAATATCAATATATTAGCTGATACACATGCATTTTTTGCAGTGATCCTTGAATTCTGGTTATCAAATACTTCTGGCAAAAATATGTTAAGGAGTTGTACTGCCAACTTCAACTCAGATTTGTTGTTCACAATGCAGCATTAAAAAAAATGCTGAGTTTCCCATCGATAATTGTGTTCGCTGTGTCCTCTCAGATTTTAATGTATTATATTTTTCAAAGGTCTCGCACTGTGTAGCCAGCCAGTCAGAAAAACTAGACCTGACACAGTGGTGTGTCCAAGAAGATTCTCTCCATTGTAGACAGTGCTTGGTTCAGTTTGTGATGTGCAAAGTGACAGTTATGAATACTCAAAGTAAAAAAAAAATTGCTTTTGTCCTGAGTATCTCCATTCATCGGACACATTTGCTGATGCTGTTAGTCTTTAGCCCTGCCCCATACATGTTTTTTTAATATCATCTGAAAGTCTTGTGTGTCATAGTGACCGTCTCACGTCTCTCGCATACAGTACGTATTAACTTTTTTCTATAAATTTTGTCTCTGTTTCAGTCATACCAAGGAAGACTGGTAAACGCATGTTGAGAGTGTATGCACCCAGCTGAGCTGAAAAAATGCAAGAGGATACATTACTGGCAGCAACTGAGAAGGGATACAGAAGTATGAAAGATTCTACTGTGACATGGTACAGTTGCTTTTCATTTTTTACACAAAACACACACACACACACACACACACACACACACACACACACACACACACACACACACACACACACACACACACACACACAAAATTCACACTCTGGTTGCATAAAAAGATAATTTAATTTTACACCAAGGATTTTTATCAGCACTTGCCGCTGACCGACACTGCCATTATGGTGCTGATGATAATCAATCTCAAATCAATTAGGCAGTAATTGCTGAGTCAATGGGGGAGGCTGGTTAAATATTGATAAGTGTCTAAAAGGCCCATCAGGGTCTATTGACAGCTCAGGGAGACAGACAGCACTGGTTCTGCTGAGAGGGGAGGGAGGAGTGATGGAGAGATGGCTTAGGGGCTCGGGTCATATTCTCTACTCAAGCTGGCCACTCTGGTAATCAATGCAAACCTCTCTCTCTGGCTGCAAGCTCTGTTCATAACATTGGTATTATTGTTGGTAGTAGTTAGTCAGGGTTTCTGCGGGGTCTTAAAAAGTCTGAAATTTGTCAATCTCAATTTACGTCCACATTTTTCTTATAGGTCTTAAATTACATTTAGTTACGTCTTAAATATATATTTTCATTTACCGCTTCCGTCATCACCTTTCTTTTGTTTTGTTTTGGGGAAATGTGTTGGTGAGGTTCACAGTCAGGTCCGTGCGTTGTACTTCTTTCTGAAGTAACCAGGAACGTAAGTGGCATTTTTCCATCATCCTGGTCAGAATTGGTCACTGCACACTTCGACAGTTCCGGAAAGACTTTGACAGCGGAATCTGCTACAACTATGCGAAAGTGCACATTTAATAACTGTTGGCTTGAACAACCAGAATTCAGTTGGTTAAAATCCAAACCTCATAAGGAATCTGAAGTGCAGTGTACGCTCTTGCAAGAGGACCCTCAACTTGGGCACACTTAGTGTGAAAGCGCTGGTATCTCACACAAAATCAGAAAAACATCACTAGCGTGACTCCAGCGAAGTCACGCTATCACACACTTTTGTATGCCTTTGTCACGAGTTCCCAGTCCAATTTCATCCAGTTCTGCTCGACCCGAACTCTGCGCTGCCTCTGCCTTCTCACATTCAAGTGACATTCAAACCATCTTCGGCTCAACTGCGACGTTGTAAGCGGAGGTGCTTTGGATTTTGAACACCGTTGCTAAACATTTTGGCAACAGATTTGGATGTAAAAAGTTGGTTATTTTTGAAAGTGATTCTGGGACTGCACTTTTTCTTATGTTTTCGTACCACGTGTAGGTCTTAAATTTAGTTCAAAATGGTCTTAAATAGGTTTTAAAAAGTCTTAAATTTGACTTGTTCAAACCTGCAGAAACCCTGTTACTTCAGTTATAAAACTATCTTTACCAGCAGTCCCCAACCTTTTTTGCACCACAGACCGGTTTCATGTAAGACATTATTTTACAGACCGGGAGAGGGGCTGGATTACACGGTAGTAAAATACAACTACACAATGGATAATTACCACCCGATTTGCCTTCCTTATGTCCAGTCTGCTCTGTAACTTACTAAGGTAACATACTTTAAGGCCACCGTTGTTCTCCAGCAGTTGTCCACTCGATGTCCCCACAGCTGCAGTTCAGCCACTGTATCAGCAAACTTAAAGACAGTTGTCCATCTCCCTACATGTAGCTTCCTTTTTCTCTGCAGTCGTAGGCTCTTCTTCTCTCATCATTGGGCCTTCTCCTTTTTCCTTTTCCAAAGTAGCTCTCCGAAGATGTTTGTTTTCCACTTATTTTAGCTAGCTTGAGGGCTTATTTTTTGGGTATAATGTGACTGAAACAGATACGTGTCAAGCGTGCCAAGAGGAACAGACGGATGTTATTAAGAGTATCCGTTTTTCAAAATAAAAGAACTTACAGAGTGTGATCGTCAATATAATGGAAATAAAATAACGTATTTATTCTTTCTCTGCGGTCCGGTACCAAACAACCCAGGGACCGGTGTCGGTCCGCGGCCTGGTAGTTGGAGACCACTGATCTATACGGTAACCCTGTTAAGAGAAGACATCAACTTCTAAAAAACATGGCTATGGGGACTGTTTTCACTTAGGAGCCCATTTTGCTGTTTGCTGGTAATTTCTGTGGAATCCCTAGCAAATCTAAGAAAGAATATATATATATATATATATATATATATATATGTGTATGTATATGTATATGTGTATATATATATATGTGTATGTATATGTATATGTGTATATATATATATATATATATATTTTGCATGCTTATGCGTAATCATTGTATGAGGATTTGGTGGCATTATATATTTCTGTAAACCACGGAAACATTAAATCAGTACATTTCTTAGAGTGTTATATCAACTACAATTTTACAAATTTATGCAATATTTCCCACAACGCTTTGAGCATACATGTGTGAAATCGATGGTGGTGTCATGGTGGCTAGGTGTGACGGCTGTCAGAGCTGGTGTTTCAGCAGATACAAGCGCCAAACCTCTGGATATTTACAAAATAGGGTATTTTTAATGAGCCGCAGGGACAGTGGCGACCAAAGCAGGTATCTTTTCTTCACCTTGAGCAAATGGATTTTGATCTTAAACCTAACCAAACCATAAGCGCTGAATTGTCATCATACTGTATACTGTACATGTAACATACATACAAGTTTCAACATATCTGTTGATATATACATACATACATACAGCGCTTGGTTTGAATTAGTTATAGAGATACATTGGCCGGCCGATATTATCGCATCGCATTTCACAGAGCACTGTTCTACCTCACCTGTTTTTAAATTTGCTAAATACTGTTTACTTGTTCTACCTCACCTGTTTTTAATATTTGTTAAATATTGTTTACTTGTTCTTGTTCTACCTCACCTTTTTTTAATTTCAATAAATGTTCCTTTTTTAAAAATGTAGACTCGTAACATTTGTTATCATCATTGAGGAATTTTTGTGATGTAAATTGTGGGAGCAAAAGTAGTATCGGCTGCAAATATCGGCTCAAGAAAATCGGCAGTTCGTATCGGTCATCGGCTAAGGCTGATGAAAAAAAAAACAGTATCGGCATCGGCCCTAAAAAAATCCATATTGGTCGATCCCTAGTTTGAATACAGTTCAGCTGCTTCTCTATCATCATTTTTGTTTTAATGCTCACATTATTCTATCAGCGTATTAAATGAAGAGTTTACTGCCTTTCATCATCACACACCTTTGTAAAGCAGGCTTCTCATTTGTCAGCCAGACAAACAATGTTTTCAGAGTAGAATTGATATCGTTGCCAGCTCTTTTTCATTGTAAATAGCTGGCAGAAGCTCCAGAAGTTGCTAGAGTGGCCAGATGATACTGTACACTCATTCTCATATTGATGACGCCACCACACAGTCATTTGCATAAACCTTAGTGGCAGTATTCGGCTGGAGCGAATTTATGTCATATAAGCTAAACAGAGAAATCCATAGCCAGTAATCACGAGCTCACTACAGGGACATATTACACCTGAAGAAAAAAAAAATCAACAAAGGGAGGAATGAAGGTCAAACAAACTATTTACATATTTACGTGCTATAGAACACTGAAATTCAGCGATCCAAAAAGAAAGAATGATAGAGAAGCTCAAATGATGTTTAAATTATTACAAGCTCCTATACTGAAAACATTTCAGAGAGAGAGCAATAAGGGAACCACAGAAACTCACCACAACCAACTGAACTCCCACTCCTGCGATTAGTGCCGTCCTCCTGCCTGCCCCACACATCACACCTTACTTACTGCCTGCATATGGCACAGGAACAGAGGAGGAGACTCCAGCGCTGTGGCAGAGGAGCCGTGCACTGCTGTGTCTCTGCTTATGCTGAATATGCAAGCATGGCAAAGAATTACATGTCATACATTTGCATATATTTCTTGCCTTTTCCCCAATGTTCTGAATAAGAACAACATTTTGCTTTTTTGAAATAAAGTTGCTTGAAGGATAAGCACATCTAGCAACAAAATCGCCAACTTGGCAATGCTGGTTTGATCTGACCGTAGAATAAGCTTGCTTCTGAACTTTTAGGAAATGCTGTATTTTAGCCATATGGGCCTGTCAGCCATATGTTGGTGTGGTCATTTGCACGTCAGTTTTGTCATTGATTTTCTTTTTTTTCATTTTGCACTTGTTATTTTCTGTCCTTGCATAATTCATTTCATAGCAGCTGCTTCAGGAAGGACTTAAGATTCCCTTATTGTGCCGGGTTGCTTTTAGCTATAACTGGACAGTAAAGTTTTCCACTTCTTATTAAGATACCTTGGTTTGGCAGAAAGCCTGCCTATGTTGACTGTCTTTTGCCCAAACAGGTCCTCCTCCTTGTATGGGGAAAATGAAAGACAAGTCATTTTTAACATGGCATGGTGAAGCCATACTCCAAAACCTTATCCTGGTAATAGTCTTGTCACTCTTACCTTCTTCAAAGCAAACTTTTCATTGAGGAGGATGGTTTGCAGTGTGTAATATGTGTGCCTATGTGTAATATATAGAACATGATGGCTCATCCTGCTCATGAATGATTGTGAACGCTGTCTGAGTCACCATTGTATCTCACAACCAGCTAGCTAAATGGCAACTCACTAGCTTGGCCATATTTAGCTATAATGATGTTTCAAGGATGACACTACTTCACTGGTGCTTCCTGCATGATTTTTTTTGGTAAAGTTTTATAGCATTTAGATTGTTTTTTTGGCAACGCTTGTTAGATTAGAGTTTCCCTCTGAAAAGTTGTTAGGCCTGATGAAAAGTATCTTTTGCTGGGGTCCAGCAGGATTGGTGCGGCAGCCTGGCAGGGCCTTAAAGATGACATGACATTTTAATGCAGATTTAATTCAGAATCTCAATTTTTCAAAAACTAATTGGCAATTTGCAGTAAATTATAAAAGTTATGCAGCATCATTCAAAATTGCGTAAGTACACATGGGAACCACTGTGGCAATAAAACAAAAATACTGATCCAATTACTCCCACTTAAGTCAGCTTTGGGCCAATCAAAAATCTCATATGATTGTATCATGTAAATCTGATACACATCTCTCGCTCGCATCACTTTGCTCAGGACACACTTAGCGTACAGCTCCTGCTGATGATTAGTGAGATAGTGACAATGGATGCCTATTTAAGACCAATGCTAAGCCCAAACCAGCTAAACTGAGAAGACATAACGATAGTTATCTCGCGCTCGTTTTATTGAGAACAGCTATGGAAGACCAAAATGTGTCGTGTGTCTTCAGGTGCTAGCTAATGAAGCCATGAAGCCCGCCAAGCTAAAGTGGCATCTGATGATGAAACACCCGGGGTTTAAGGACCAAACAAAAGGTTTTTTCTGCCGAAAGAGTGAGGAATACATGCTTCAGAAAACATGACTGGTGAACTTGGCTACAACTTAAGAAAAAGCACAGAGGGCTTCATATTTGGTGGCTCAATGGATCGCAAAAAGTAAGAAGCCACACTCAAGTGGACAAGAACTTCCAGCGGCAGTTGAAATGTGTGAAGCTGTGCTTGGGACAGAGGCAGCTAATAAACTGAAAGTTGTACCGCTTTCAAATGACACTGTTAGAAAGAGAATTAAAGAACTGTCGGCTGACTTTCAGTGACAGCTACTGGATAGACTGTGTTCATGTGAGCAATTTTCTATTCAGCTGGACGAATCAACAGACATTTCCAGTGCAGCTCAATTGATTGTTTTGGTGCGCTATCCCTGGGAAGGAAACACTTTGGATGGCTTTCTGTTCTGCAAGGATCTGCCAGGCAGGACAACAGGTGAGGAAATACTCAGACTTCTGGATGCTTTCACGACTGAAGCGAGACTGAGTTGGGAAACATGTGTGGTCGTTTGTACGGATGGTGCAGTGACCTGCTGAAAGAGTGGAGTTACTTTGCAGATAAAGTCTGTCAGTCCGAGGGTTATGGCTACTCACTGTATGCTACACCAGCAAGCACTCGCTTCCAAAGACATGGAACTAGATCTTCACTCTGTTTTGAACACAGCTATGACTGCAGTTACTTTTGTGAAGTCAAGGGCACAGCAGTCACATTTGTTTGGATGACTTTGTCGGGATATGGATGCACTTGACACACTGTTATCACTGTGCGCGATGGCTCTCTCATTGTAAAGTTTTGCAGCGGGTGTATGAGCTACGCAGAGAAATGGTGTAGTTTATGAGAGAGGAAAAACCCAACATAGCCTCAATAGCCTCAACCTCTCTGAAAATCTCAGTTTTCTGCCAATAATTTCAATAAGGGGCATAAGTTCATTATGTTATGGTTTAACCACTTAAGTAAGCTTTTCACTGGTTTTAAAATGAACTGGGTTCATTAGGACTTTGCCAGTCTTGTTACTGTTCATTTTCTGAAAGCTTTGAGATCTGTTACTTGAAAATTAGAAATACTATGAGGTCAAACCGGTATCTGAATAAAAATGACACTGTGTTTAAAAGTATAGAAATGGTATTAACATGTATTTGTTCAAATTTGATTTGTTTAAGTTCATTTTTGTGAAAATTGGTATGGTCCATGGCCTTCAACTCAGCCCCCATGGGCAGTCTGGCTTAGTCTGAAAGTACGCTGGCAGAAACCCTGCCATATACATTGCCCAAATACTGTATATCAAGAGAACGATGAAAATGTTGTCCGAAATGTCAGATAAAATATGCAGTTTTCATTAGACTGCAGTAACGTATATGAAAGATGTGAGGTATTAACCTTTTCAGTACAGACACAAAATATTAGTATTGTCAGTATCAGTATCGCTTTCAGTTTAAATGGAACTGAAAATATCAAAGTGCACTGTCAGTGTTGGCATTTGAAAACCCATCTTAGTAGCACTGTAGTGTGTGCCATTTGCAGTTTGAGTTACACTGAGTCTGAAGCTTAAGAGAGGAGATGAGCAAGGACTTTGTGCTAATTATCATGCTGGCTAAACATGCTGTGTCGGTTAAATGGTGTTTGCAACAGGCGCAACCTCTGGCTGCTTATAGCAGCTACTTCCTGACACTCCCAATCAGCTTGATTGATTGGATCCTAAGCCACTCCCTAACTCTGATTGGCAGCTTAATGACAAGAGGGGGAGGAGAATAGCTAAAGGAGACAGGTCATTTTATGGTACTTAGCTAATCCAAAGTAAGTTTTTGTTCTTAAAATGTATGTGTGTAACTGCCTCTGTTTTTCTGCAGTACATGCAGCATCAAAAAAAGTATTTATCCATTATAATCTGTCTGCACTCTTTTCTGTGGCTTTTCCAAAGCTGCCACATCGATCAAGATTAGGTGACAGGTGGAGCCCAATTCTCCCTTAAAATGAATCAATCTCACTGAATGTCTGCAACAACTGATGCCGACTGTCCAAGTGACTCGTGGTATAACCAACTCTGACAAATATTCAAGGCTCATACTAAACCACTGATTAGACAGCTAAGTGATCCATCTTTTGAAGACAATAATGACAGTCAGTCCATCCATCTGTGTTTGTTTCTCATAGGCAGTTAATACTATTAGCCTTTAGAGAAGGGCGATTAGCTCATGAGTTTTTATAAATCATTTCCTTTTACAAACATAAATCAAGACATGGTAGTTTCAGCTTTGGCGACTTCTTTGATGCTGACCCTTCCTTTGTGTCCTTGTTCGTCTTTCACTACGCAGAGATGTCTCAATACGTTCTGCTGACATTAAGACATCTATATGGGATTCTTACATACAGTGTAGCCTCAAAGCCGTTTTCAGAAACCATTTATGATGGGCCTAATATCCACGACACATTGTGTGCTGTCATCTGCTGGAGCTCTGCCGGCTGCTTTACATGGTAACTAAGGTTCTCGATTAAATTCTTTGAACCACATGTATTTGACAATGTACTTTGCCAGCTCTGATCTTCCTTTTTCTTTTCATTCAAATGAGTTGATTTCATATAATATCTTTTGAGTGATAAATAGGATCTTTATCATTTTTCATCTAGGTAACACTGTCCCAATGGAGTAAATTGTTTGTAATCAGAGAATTAAAAGAGCATTTAATCTTAAAAGGCTTGTCGTGTGGAATCGCTTTGATGTGTGCTAATTCAATATGAATGTAACCTGAGGGCACTTAAGATGGAGATTGGGGTTGCGATAAGATGTGCCTTTGGAATACTAGCGTGGAGTTGGCACACCCAGTGAAGACTAATCGTGTAAAGGAAATCTTTTCTTTGAACCCTTCCCAAGAATATGAATAAGATGAATTAACAGCAGCTGATTGCATGCCACCACAAGACTTGTGCCAAAGATTGCTTGTGTGTCGTAGCTGGAACTTTTGAATAATAGTAAATCCGTGTTGTATGGATCAGAGGTCAGTCTTCGGAAATATTTTAGATATTGTATCATAAGGGTTTTGGAACATTACAGTGCAACAGTTAATATAGTTTGTCAGTTGAGATGTGATTTGACTGGCTGGGAGAATTAGTGCATAACAGTTTAACCACCTTCGCATACTGTTGAAGTGCTTTAGAGCTGGGCAACTACAGTATATCCTATTTGTTCTGCTGAGCTTGTTAGTGGCTAAGAGTAAAAGACTGAATGTGTGTGACAATATGAGCTTGTGTTTTTGTGCGTGTGATACTGAAATGAGGCTGCATGCTCAGCAAACCTCTCCAAGGTAAATAAATATTTTAAGAAGAGCAATAAAATGATAACTCAGAGGGGCTGCTAATATGGTTTTCAGTACACAATTGAACACACATTACTAATATTTTCGTAGGATCGTAAATCGACAACAACAACAACAATTATTTGGCTAGAGAGTTCAAAAGTAGTCTGATTTCTGGACAGATTTTGAGCTTTTGCTGTACAAGAAAAACTCCAATAACCTGCCCCTACTCAGTATTCTGAATTAGTCATTAGTCATTTTTGATTTCTGCATTTTAATGTCTTAAACCGACCACACCTTTGTTATACATTTTGTTGACTTGAGTACTTACATGTTGCATGCACTTGCAATGGTCAAACACAGAGAAATATGTAGGTTTATACAAGGTAATTGTGTGGAAGGAAGTAAATGAGACTGATGTAATGTTAATAAAATCTTTAAATATTACTTCATCTGTGAACATTTCTGCCTGAGTCATGTCAGATTTTCATTGACAGCGGTGGTTGTTTAACAATAAAGACAACAACTCACCATTTGCAATGTCACAGGCTCTTATTGTTTTGAATGAGACGGGTCTTGGCAAAAAATGACATACTGTATGTTTAAGGCCTTAACAATCACTGCACACCAGAGGCACTGGAGGAAAGGTGACATGAGATGTAACGGGAAGCCTCTACAAGACCGGCCATTTGGTACAATTCTAATTAATCCACTAACTCGCCATGGGACTGCTGTTAGCACCACAGCCGTTCACACAAACTTACTTGGCCAAGGACAGCAGCTAAGAGGAATTTAATCAATGTGATGGATAACATTTGTCTTTACAGCTCTTGCGGCAATTCCCATGTTAACCATTCGAGGCGACAGTACTTTTCCTTCCAAATGTTCTTGGCTGTTTTCTGCTGGCAAGTGATCAGTTAAAGTAGGACCTAAAGGCAGTGAAAAAAGAGTCACTGCCACCAAGAGTAGGGATGGGACAATGTAATACAAATACACCTAGACACATTCAGAAAGATAAGCTCTCATTTTTAGAGCTGATGTGGTATTTTCCCTTTTCAAATCTGTATTTGTAGACATGAACAACTTTAATTCAAAGCCAGAAAGCAGGCAGCCAAGACTTTGATGCGTGATGCAACCGAGATGAACAAGCGGCCCACTGACAATTAATGAGTGGCTGAATTTGTGTGGCTCATTTGTGAACCAGAAAATGTACCTCAGGTAGATTTTGTTTATGTGTGTACTGTCATTTTTTTTATACATCATTTCAAAAGCTGTTGTTTGAGTTGACATAAATGTACAAGGTAGGACTTCACATATTTTTCACTAAGCAGACTTTTATTGATTTATAGCCTCCTTTTTTAACTACAAACCGAAGTGTCATATAGCACCAGGAAAGCATTTCTGAATAATTCGGCCTAGTGTTTTTTACTAACTTACTGGCATTTAGCAGACGCTTTTGTCCAAAGCGACTTACAGTAATTCATACATACATTCAGACACTGTTGTGAATACACCTGTTTTAAGACTTGTTAACTAATCTTACGTTCATAATGCTGTTGCAGTGGATGATACAACTTGTTATTATTTTTGTTGGTAGCTTTTGTTATTTTTGAGCACATTAACAATTTGAAAACATGGTAATTTCCTTTTCAAAGTTTTTAACTGCTCACTTAAATCGACAAGACAGAATAGACTTACATTTTGCTTTCATGCTGCTTTAACTGCAATTAATCCTGTCACGGATAATGATAAATGCCTCCTGAGTGATTAATCACTGACTGGCAAGTAATGCAGCCATTCGGGGGCCTTACTGTTATTTATGAAATTGCAGATTATATTCTATCATCACCTTCTTTCACACATAGAAAATGCAAGGCACGATGACGTGACCGTAATATCCTCTGAATGACTGGAGGAGTGGGCATAGAGGTTACCTCGTGCTGCATCATAAAAGCCAGTGTGTGGCCCATATGTTCAGCGCCTGCACAGAGTGTGGGCGGGTTAGTTATTCACCAAGGGGCTGGGGGTGTTGGATGGTTGTAGGGAGCTGTTTTAATCAAACAGCCACTCCAGCTGTTGCCCACCAGGTGAATTGCAAGGTGTCTCCTACTTACACAACACGCAAGTGAAGCGGAGATGACTCCTTGCGTTTCAACTGTTCTTTATTGTAACTCGCAGTTGTGCTGGGCTTTAACAAGGCTGCAGAGAAAAGCAGTGCACTGGACAGAGGGCTGCATAATTGCAGTACTGTGTAATCATGGGAGCTGACAGAGGGCTTTTTTTTTGCTGTCACAGGTTGCCTCATGCCATGCTGCACCCATAGTAGACTGATGGAGTGGAATTGCATCAGGCATGTGTTTTTGTGTGGTTACATGCAAGCAACTATTCCCTCTACCCTTCCATCTGACATCCAAACTGTAAACACTATAGGGAAGTATATTTGGACAATCAATACAAAAAAGAAGCGTACAAATTTTCTATGAATATCATGTTACCATCTGCAGTTGTTGGCACCAGTGACGCTATAAAGATTAGGAAAGAAGGATGAATTACAATAGCACGAATAACAACAAGCAACTTTCAAAGAAGTAGCTACTGTACAAAGAGTTATGTAAGTAAGTTATGGTGACATTCACATGAAACTGAGCCGTCAGTGCGGTGAGAACAAAGACAACATGAGAAAAACACTGAAGAAAAAACATGGGCCTGTCATGAATATTAATATTGCAATTGTTTTGAGTCGGGTGGTCTCGTTCAATGGAGCAAAAGTGTGATTGACAGCTGGGTGGCAATGGCGCACCAATCAATCAACCACTTGAATGAGCGGTATTCCCAATACCATATGCTGCCTACGTGTAGGACACTGCACTGTCTCTTGGACGCACTACCAATCTGCATTTTTTATAATTTGATTTGAATGACTAACAAGACCAACCAAGCGGGTGCTAGTAAAAAGGGCTGAATATTCAGTGAAAATGTTAATGCATCATTTTATGGAAATTAGGCATGAAGCCAAGAGGCAGCAGATTTATAAACACCTGTTTGCTTTTGATGTTTTGCCACAAACTCGCAGCCATTTCAATCCACAAAGTGAAGACTTTACTTTTACTTGAGGGACTTCCAGGACTACTCAAAAAAATAATAAAACAGAGGATGGAACGGTATGTGTGTGACTAGGGCTACATCTCTGTTGAGTTAATGGATCTATAGAAGGCAGACTCAAGGATGATACATTAATTAACGGATCTATATTGGAACTTTTCTTGAAGAGGGAATTCTTCTTTCTCTGTCTCCGCCAGAGAAGTGAAAGTCTGTCCCATGAAATATTCAAAAAGCTGTTTTTCCCTGGGATAGTAATTCATCATCTATATATAGCCTCCTTTTTATCACTCTTCCTGGATCATGGATGATTCCTGATTCCGGCGATGCATCTATTTTTTTCCCAGACTTAGATGATGAGAAGAATGCTAGATGAATAAAATATTCAGCTGCCTACTTAATCATGGCAGCGGTGTAACTGTGTGTGTGGGGGGTGGGGGTATGTAACTAACCATAAATAACCAGTGAACTATAGCTAAACATAGTACAAAGGGGTCAAATTGTGATTTCAGGACGATATCAAAAGGGAGTTGTGCCCAGAGTGACTGCGAGGGCAAGAGACTGAAACAGTAAAGATAGAAATAGTAAACAATCTCTTGTTTATACCTGATACATACTAATACATACTAATAGGAGCTGAGCGCTAAGGTTATCCTCCACATGGGACGGAAAGTTTTTTTCAAGCTGAGACTCTCATCATACTCTGTGAAGTGATCCCAGAAGGAGGCTTCACAAATTACTGATTTTTCCTTCTTTCTAACCAACTAGCTATCACATTCAAATACAGTTTCTCATTATTTTAAAGACAAAGGTCTGTGAAACACAAAGCTTCTGATCATTCCATTTTATCACCTGGTACATTTTCAGCTCTCTATCGAAGTAAATGCTTAACTTCCTACATAATGCCTGCACCTTGTGCACTGTGTTTCATAGAGGAGGGAGATAATTGAAACTATTTCTTTTATCTGGCCTTCAGTGCTGTATCTTGCAAGGGATTGGGATAGGCCAAACAAGGTACCTTCAAAGAGATCAGAAGGCTTTGATGAGTCCACTTCCTCTTCCTTATGGATCAACAGGGCTGTGGCCTTTACTTGCTCGGAGGAAGAAAAAGTTATTTCTTGAACTCGTAATCAGCTCCTGGAGGAGAGCTTGAGCCAAGAGAATGACTTGGACTAAAGTTAAGTCACTACAGATGACATGTGGTTTCACTGTGTGACTTTTGATGCTTTGATTTCAAGGTACCCGGCGCTTTGTAAGCCAGTGGTATTATCTTTGTTTAGAATATTTTGATCCTTATGAGCCATCTGGATATTGCTGGTATTAAGATATAATTGTGGGACATATTAGCATGAGGTTAGTCATTCATGAACAGCCAATTCAAATGGTCAGGAGTGTTCAATGATCCTGGCCTTGGCATTGGCACTATTTTTTTCTTCCATTTATGAAAGCTAAGGCATTCTAAAGTCATAGTCAATTCATGTCTGATGGTGCACAAAGTGTAGCATTTGTCAGTTGTATAAAACAGCAAGGTATGAAGATTTCTTGAATGTCAACTGCAAAAACTACTATGGGTTAAAGATTATTATATAGTGTGCATTGTATTAACAATGTAGTATGGAACTGAGACACATTTATTTAGTCAATTTTCTTATGGTGCAACTTCTCGATTGTTATGCCTGAATCTAATCCTGTAGTTTAATGTCAACAATCCAGGCAAAATTATGTTTTTAATTGACTAAAGCAGTCAATTCAATACTGAATTAACTGCTTTAAATGCTGAACTGCTTAAATGTGATCTATAAATTGTAATAAATGTTACTGACGTCTGGTCCTTGCTCTGATGTGGCACACTGTTCTCAAATACAGACAGGATGGACTTGAGGCTGGACAGACTTTTGAATTGAGATGAGAGGAACTGCAAGGTGCTTGTTGCACAGCCAGAGAGCAGAGATGACCAAACCCCTGTGTCGCTGGGTTGGCAACAAGACCCCAGGAGAAATGCATTTAATGTTTAAATGGGGAATTTTAAACTTAGATTTAACTCAGTTTTACTGTCTTTCAGCAGCTTACACGTACGGTATTGTAACAGGGAAAACAGAATGAAGGCGCCTCAAATATATATGCAGAGGGTGATGATGTTTTGTTTATTGAACTTGAAGTTAAACGGCTGTGCAGGTTTTGTCTTTTGATTTTACTTTTGGATAAAACATTTTTTAATGTGTTCTTGGCTGCAGTTAGTGTAGCAATCTGGGGATACATCAGCTGTATCATTGCCACACATGCCCCCTACCTGTTCTATTCAGAGCTTCTGCGAAACTGAACTTATTGTTTGCTAAGAACACAAGAAGACCTGGATATTGAACCAGGACCACAGAAAATTGGTCCTCATCTAAATTATGTCATACTTTTGAACAGTGACTGACAGGTGTTTATTTGAAGAGCTGGGAGCAGAAGCATCATGGCTCACATTCTTCACACTTTAGTTGCTTAAGTAAGCATTTTAATTAAATACAATGTTCTAAATTAAAATCAGGGTCCTACAGTAGTTACTGTGTGCAGAGTCTTATGCCACTATGCCATAGTATCTTTACACAGAAGCAATCCCTCAGAAGATCTTCAACAAATACCTGTAACCACTGTGTCACTACGCTAAGATATGAGTGCAGACAGAGTGGAAAAGAAGTGTGGCCTAACTGAAGATTTCCCTGCAGACCCTCAATACCAGGTAACATTGCTCTCCCACTTAATTGTACCTTACAGTTAAGAGTCATTTTCTCAGATCCATGAAGGGGGTCCAGTCTTGATTTGCTGTTAACAGCCCCTCAGACCGCCACATTCTCCAGGCAAGGCTATATTAGACTTTAATTAATTATGTGGCTAGCAATGCCCAAAGGTAATGGGGATGCAGGTATGCAGCGCACAGCACAGGTCTGCAGTGCTGTAATGAACAACATGGCCAGAGTTCAGAGTGGGTGTCTGGCATGGGACACTGCAGGAGCTTGATTTGGAGGAATGCTGGAGGGATTGTAAGCTCAGAGCAAAGTTTGGCTAGAGCAGGACCCGCATTTAACACAATATTTTTTGGACCATGAGCTTTTAGGGGATTCTTCAGAGAGTTTTGTTATGTGTGTAAACTGTGAATGCCTGGTTTGGCACAGTTGCTTGGTGGTGAGAACTGTCCTGGTCCTTTCTGAGTGTTTCCCTTAAATGGGTTTCTCAAACATTTGTTTTTTCTCGCCAAACGTTTGAGTAACTCAGGCTATCCATTGTAGATGCATCTAGTCTGAAGTATGCTGTTATAAACACACCAGAGCAATAGGATGGTTCACACAGTGAAGAATAAGCAGAATTATACTTTCCTCAATTTCAACCTTATATATTGCTTGTGTCATGAAATGTGCTCGACTGCAGGGCTCCAATAACGATTTATAAAATTCACCAAAGTAGTGCCCTTCATCAAACTCTTGAATTCAGAAACAAATATTAGTATGCTGCCCCGTCTGTGTTTTCACCAGCAGACTCTCTGGGATGCATTTAGATCGGTATTTCTGAATTCTGACTCGCAACAAATGACCTTTGTGACATCAGCCATTGGTTTTGGGACTACTGTTTTGAAGCCTTGAGTTCATCATAATGGTCGCAATCATATTGTGTTTTTGTAGCCAGGTATATTTGTACAAGAGGGTGGAGCTGGGGAGGATATCTGAAAGGGTAAAACTGATAACTGGAGGACACGCCGTGGGAAGGACCCAAAACTCAAAAGTTAAGTGAGGGTTATTGGGGTCATTTTGTTGCAAGCCTACATACAATCTGAATTCTTTTCTAAACCAGTTAGGTCGCCACCTGTTGGTCTGTAGAAAATGTGCCGGTTTAAGGCACTTGAGCTTTGGCTTCACTTTTCAGACACAGTTGCTCTGTCCATATTTTATACAGTCATTGCTTCAGACCTACAGTGGATTACAGTATAAGAGCCCATCACAAACTCTAGACAGGCATATATTGCATGGAGACAATAACCTGCAGCCCAGGGCCGCCCACACTCATTTAGCTTGTGAGCTACTTTCAAAATGACCAGGTCAAAATGATCTACCCACATAGAAAATATTAAACATCTATTTATTTATTTATACACACACTGAGTATATTTTATATAACGCAATGCATAACTGATTTTGAGAGAGTAATGTAAACCTTGGTATTGCACATAAAAATTGACAGCAATAATGCACATAGGTGACAAACAGCCATTAATACTGCACACAGTTTACACACCGGGAGCTGGTGGTTTTCTCAATAAAGTTTTTGAATGCCTGGAAAAATGTCCTCTCGTTGCGTGCGTTCTTTCATAGGCAGTAATGTTAACAGCTCCTCTTTTCAAGTCATATCTGTAAACACCATCCGACAAAAAATGCACAACTTGGCTGTATCGCTGGTGTATGTAGACTCGTCTAATTGCAGTGAGAAACACTTGCAGTCTGCAGTGTCTCTCCGAAGCTGCTGTGTCAAATCCTTGGTCTTTACTTCACAGAGTTGTGTAACTTCTTCATAGGTGAAGAGCTTTGATTGTTGATAATATTTCTAGTTTGTTTTTAAAATCCCAGCTGCCTCAACGAAGGCCTCTTTTATCATCTCTCCATCTTAGAAGGACTTCTTATGCTTAATGACAGCATGACTCACCTGTAACAATGCTTCGGTGTCGGCCTTTGCTTGTGAATTCTGTTGTGTGAAAAACGACTGTTGTCCGATTAATTGTGATTTTAGTTCCCTCACCTTTCCCTCAGCTCGCTTTTCGGAGGGAAGTCAGTGGTGTACTTTTTATGAACAGTTTGAAAGTGCCTCTCAACATTCCCCTACTTTGGGATATCGATGGTAGTTTGACCAATGCACATTTGTTTATGTCCCTTCTTTTGTTGATATCAATTGAAGCCGCTAACCAAGTCACTTAGCTTGCTTGTGTTTTGCAGTAGCTAGCGCATTTGCACATGCATGGTAACCCATGACCCGTGACCCATGACACATGACACATGACCTGTACAAGAAGAGATCTCAGACTGGCTGTCCTGTACAGCAGTCAGGTGGTATAGATTTGACTTGGCCCTTCGGAGATTCATCCATTCATTGATTACTCTACTGATCGTCAATCACAGGTTAGAGACTTGTTATGGTTATTATGTACAGGCAACAACTACTTGTTAGTACATGAAGGTTTGAGATATCGGTGAATTACTCTCATGATGGGAATGATTTGTGCTACATTTCCCCAACAGGATTGCTTTATTCTCAGTTATTGAAATACTAAGAATTCACTCTCTTGCCCAAATTACATTCTGCTTTTGGGTGAGATTACTTCTCTTCCCACAAAAAAGTATGAACCACAACTTCAGAGGGAAATGTAAATATCTGTAAAACAGCAAAGTCAAAGCTGGGGTCAATATCATTGCATGTTTTTGCTTCTTTTGTCACAGATTCACAAACATGGTAAACATGAGCTTGTTCTGTGCAGTTTACTGATGTCAGCTTACAGGATTACTGGCTTTCAAATAAGAATCAAACGATTACTTCTTCTACTTCTAGCTTCCATTTATAGCCACCAAAGTTGCTTAATGAAACTTTAAATTCTGTGTTTTCTTCTTTAGCAACATATTTTATATATTTGTCATGTTTGGTTTACCTGGTGCAAAAAAACAATCAGTACAATCAGGGCTCTATCAGGACCTCCTCACAACACAACTGTGGGGGAGACTGGGGTAAGATGAGCCATTTTTCATATTTAGGATCACTACATCAAAGCAATCATAAGCCCTTTTTAGATAGAAAAGGCGGCGCACTTGCTCAAGGTAAGGGCGGCAATGTGCCGGCCTGTCTTTCTAAAACTGAGGCGTAACATTCCTCCTTTTCCAAAAGCCGCCTCTGAGGTAGGCGTAAACATGTGATGTGACGTGAAGCTTGAAGTTGAGCTACGAACAGTGACATAGAATTTGTCTTCAACATAAGAGCTTTACATTGCGCCCCATTGGAGTTTAGAACTGGGTTCTTAGCGGGGGCTTTTAATTTGAAAGTAGCGACCGTTCCTACCAGCTTGAGCTACAACAACAAGCTAACACAACCAAACAGCTACAGAGACCGAGGAGACGCTAGCATCTCCTGGATCTCAGTGGCTGTCCAGTTGCTCATCTTAATGTCCACGGATGAAGTGATGGACTAACTGCTGTGATCAGCTGTTTCCTGGTTTTAAAACTCCTCGGTTGTGGGTCGCACAACAGTGCAGGTCATTGACACCTCCGCCCACCTCACCCACGGGGCCGGCAAATTTCCGCCTCAGTTTTAGATAGCAGTCGAGGTAATAAGTGTACCCTCCGAGGTGGAAAATCGGCAGACCAAAACAGACCCCCAATTTGCCGGCCTCTGTCTAAAACCGCGGACCGAGCCGCCAAAAGGATGGGCAAATTGGCGGCTTGGTGCTCTGTCTAAAAACGGCTATAGTTTTGTTGCTAACTAATATATTTCCATATATTTCAGGATGTTCAAACAAACAGAATGTGTGTAAACATAACTGTTTCGATAATATAGCCAATGTCCAAAAAAAGTGGTCTTTTGTATGGGGTAAGTTGAGCATAGTAGTGGGGTAAATTGAGCCATATCCCTACTCCCCCCATCCTCCTTGGTCCAGTTTCTTGGTGCCCTTGCTGACAGTAAGGTCAGTTACTGACTAGTAACACAATTGAACAATCTGAACTGAAACTCTCATCCTCTCATCGTCCTTCCTTCCTTCCTCTATCTATCCTCTCTTCTCCATCTTCGTTAAACTCTTCCCTCCATCTTCCTCTCGTTCTGTCTTTCCCCATCCCATCCTCAATCCATCCATCTCCCACCTCTGCTGGGCTCAACTTACCCCAGAGCTACTATTTTGACTTTATTAGCTAAAATGGTGCACTTTCATGCTAGGTTTATAACCTCATGTTGTAGCTCATAGATACCACAATTGATGTATGAAACACATTTACAAATATCTACTTTGATCTAAACACAATTCTCATGAAACTTGTGATAGACTAAATTCACTTTCAAGAGTGAAAAATGTTTTTTTGGAAATAACTGTCTAACCACTTTACCCATGTGGTTCTTACCTTCACAGACTCCATGAAATGATGCCTTCCTCCTAAATATTTGGTCACATGAGCAAAGTTTTTTACCGTTTCCCAGCAACGAGGGGTGGCTCAACTTACCCCTTGGCTCAACTTATCCCAGT
This sequence comes from Diplodus sargus, assembly GCA_903131615.1. NCBI lineage: Eukaryota > Metazoa > Chordata > Actinopteri > Spariformes > Sparidae > Diplodus > Diplodus sargus. The sequence continues at coordinate 584,881 of CAEMYA010000212.1, forward strand.
CTCCCCTATGGTATGAACGTCAATCAGCCATCTGCTTATAGTACAACCAGCCATAGCTCCTGAAGACTGAGAAATCATTACTGTTGTAAATTTTTTGTGAGAAATAATTGCGAAGATATATAATATATAACATATTTATTAATAATAATAATAATAATAATGATAATAATAATAATAATAATAGATTTCATTTATATAGCGCCTTTCAGGGTACCCAAGGACACTTGACAAAGTGGAATAAACATATATGCAAACAAACAAAGCAAAGAATAAATGGAACGCCTGTCAGTCAGCACGGAGGGAACAGCCGCACCGCTGTCAACACCGCCACCAGCACTGCAGGGAACAGCACCCTCCGTCCAGAAGCGAACTTGCGTCTGGAGGTACCGTGCACACAGTGGAGGCGACACAGGAGACCTAGAGATCCAGTCCCAGCAACAGAGCCCGGGGGGAAGCGAAAGCAGAAGTCCAGTAGCTCCTGCTCTGAACACCTGAAGACCCCACCAACAACGGCGGAGCATCGACCATCCAACATCACCACGAGCTGAGGGATACCACAGCAGCAGAGGAGAGCGATATTTCATGATTTCATGATATTCTCTTCTTACCCTGAAAAAAACAACAAAAGAAACTTTCCAATTACATTTCTGAGATGTATCATCAGTAGTAGTAGTATTGGTCCTGTTGGCTTCAATTACAGCAAAAATGATTGCAAAATATATAAAAGTATATACAATATGCTATAGTGGTTCTGGTAGCAGAAGTCTCTTCTTACTCTACTCTCTGCTCTGGCCGTATACTCTCTGGCAGGCTCATAGTTTGAAACTGACAACCAATCAAAAATGACAAATAACCTCTGACCATGACAATGGTAATAACAGTGATAGAACAAGAAATAGAAGTACACGATATTCAAAAGCTTTTTTAAGATAGTAAAAACATTACAGCCCATACACAAGCATCAGGAGTTTTAATAACATTACCACTGATAGCATCAGCAGTATTGTGCTAATGCACTTTTCACATCAGATATTTTTACTTGTCACACCTTTATAGCTGAGTTTTTACTTATGTGGTAAATTGTCCTCACTCGAATATTCAGTATTACCAGTAGTTGTGTAACAGTTCTTTTGGCACAACCTGCAATACTTGTACTGTTATATTACTGTTAGCAGTTCATAATTCCCTGTCCACCATCAGCAAGCTTGAATTTGGAGTCTTAATAATTTAAGGAATCCCCGCTGTTTTCTACCTGAAGAGTTCGCGTACAGGTCAACTTGTATATCAGACATCTGCTTATGTGGAATTAAAATCCTGCAGCACAGCTCCTTCCACCACCCAGAGAGAACTAAAAGCTGTTTATTTTCAGGAACTCAGGTACAAACTGCAGAAGTTGTCTGGGTTCAACATACAGTGTTACATATATTCTCTGGCATTCTGGTGAGAATATGCATGAGTTAATATTGCTAGTGATCGGTAATGCTGTTTTAATCAAATCCTCTTGTATAAGGGTTTCAGTCAGTACCCAGTCACCTTTATACAAGCTGAAGGTCAGGGGGGA
>CAEMYA010000212.1:586569-607808 GCA_903131615.1 Diplodus sargus
ATTGATGTGATGGGTCACATTGCAATTTAGAGGCAATTAAAAGGTAATGAATGTGCTCAAATGAAACCTGTGTCTGGAGGGCATTTGCAGTGTATGGTAGAGATGATATATTTGTGTGTGTGTGTGCGTGCGTGTGCGTGTGCGTGTGCGTGGGCATGCTGGACATAGCCATTCATGTAGCTTTAAGCTAGAATAAAACTCAAAGAAAAATGCCTTTGAACATGACAGCTATTATAATATTTTAAAAGTTATGGCAATGTGTACATTTTTTTATTTAATAGTCAGTGCAACAGCACAGGAAGCACATGCTCCTGTGTACCTTAATTATCAATAAAATACTTGATGGTTAGATTTATTTTCCCTACTATTAGACATAGATAGAATTGGTGTGAAATTGTGTCGGTGGCCCGACAGTTACTGTCTCTGTTTTTTTTTCCCCTTATCTTGACATGCACAGAGGACTAAACACTCTGGACTGTGACAAATTCATTTCTATCAAATTAAGTTTTCAAGTGGAACAGTTTATAGCCTCAACTATCAATTAAGGACGTGCAGAAATTCACTTTGCTTCTCACAGAGTAGAATCATTTTGTGTCCATTTCGGAGCGTAATGCAGTCCGTCCAGAACAATGCAGATTTTTTTTGTAGTTGTTGCAAAAATCCTTGATTATGCGGCACGTTTTCTTAAAAAATGCGATGGAATTTGCAAAAATTGCGGGAACTTGCAAAAACATGTATAATCATATACAACTAAATATAATTAAATATATAACTAAATATATAACTAAATATCATTGGGCTGTATTATTTACACACACACACACACACACACACACACAAATTAACTTACATCCACACACAACATGCTTGGAAATCTCATTCACACGCGCCTCTCTTTGTTTCATTCCGTTTTCAATTTACAAGCTTTAATCTTGTAGGCTACTGACATTGATTCTTTCAGCCCTAGCAATTGCTTTGGAAGTTGACGCCTCAGTGTAGGTGAGCTGCTTCTTGGCTGCTTCCGCTGCTGCTTTAACCATCCTCAAGTGTTTGGCGGTGGCAAAATGGTTGTCCAGCGTCGACTTCCGCCTGTGGTCCAACAACACGCAGTTGCACGGAGAAAATTATTTGCCTCCACTGTCAGGTACCACACCGGGAAAATGCTTTGCTCGGGCTTTTGCGCATATTTTTGTTGGCAAATGAGAGTGATTTGCGGACTTCGTCATGTCTTCTTCGCGGGGTTTACAGCTTTCCGACGTCACTTCATAATGTTCCTAAGGCAACAGGAGGAAAATGGCTGCTCTTGTGTGAAGTAAATGCAACATTTTTCAACCTTCTGCAAAGATATACGTGACTTTTTTGCAACGAAAATGCGGGGATTATGAAATCATGCAAGCTCTGCATATTTTGCGGATTTTGCGCGGAAATCAGCGATTTGAAAGTGGCGAAAGTGAAAAAATGCTGCCCCCGCATAAATTTGCGGACTTTGGCTGATTATGTGTTTATTTATGCGATTACATAATCGCGTTTTTCTTGAGAGACTGGCAACAAGGCCGTTATAGATGCACCCATCAGTGTTTTGATGATTACAAATAGTTGGCAAGGTGATGTGAATTCATGTTTTTGATTTACGAACTACACCAACCTGTTTGTTTGATTCCTTCCCTTAACCAGCAATTGATATTATTTATGGGTCATTCATCTTGTCACCAATGAGCAGAAGAACCTAAAAGACTGCAATCCTATAAATTCTGTTACCATATAAAAACTATATCTACCAAACTATGCATTTTTCTTTGAAATCATATTTGTTAGTGTGCTGATTCAGGCTGAAAGTACTCTATCATCTATTTCAGAATTCTAACAGGTGGAGGAAAAATGTTTTAGTCATTCACAAATGTGTTCCCCTAAAGACACAAAGCCTACCATTATAAGGGAGGAACTTATAGCAGTATTACTCATTTTCATGTTCATTAGATCTCCCTCACCTTACAAACCTAACCAGGTATTACTTCCTAACTGCTCTCCTAGGTGTTTTTAATTAGTGAGGAATCCTCGTTATGTGAGGCAGATGGCACAATCCTCTGTCTTTTGTTAAAGTCACACTAATTAGGATTCTCTGAGAAGATGCGTCCAACCAGAATCCTTAATAAGGGGGCCTGTTAAACCAAGTAATAAGAAACCTGATGTCTCTACGACAGCGCTCACCTTGAAACTTAGAAACCAGTCAATTTTTCAGCAGACCTTTTGTCAATGCTTTCCTTTCCTTTGCTTGGAAGTAAATGTGATAATGTGTTTAAAAGAAATTTAAATTGGAATTTACTTAAGAAATGCAGCTTTTTCGTTGTCAATTTATATGTCATTTCCAAATGATGCATGCAGATTTTTATGGTGAAAATGTGGATGGAAATTGAAAAAAATGATCATTGATTGCATTGATCTCAACTGTTAAATTAAACAAACGTTGAGTCAGGGAATCCAAGCAACACAAGAATATCTGCTGGCTTTTGTGTGAATGGAAATTGCTTTCACATCAAACCCCCACATGTCAGTCCTCTCTTGGCTTTCCAGTGCTTTGAAAGCAGGACTTTGAGAAAGATTTGTGGACACTTCATCTGAGTCCAGCTATCCTGTTCTAAACATGCACAGATGGCAAATTAAGGCAAATATGGCCCAAAATGAATGTAAGTGGATTTTGGCTCCTTCTACTGAATATGGACTGGTAGAAAGTAATGCTGGCTTGGGGTTTTGACATGCTAAAACATTATCCCTCACAATTCATCTCCAGGAAATAATGTAACCTGGTTTTAATTGCTGTCGCCATCACTCATACTGTATATTGCATCCAAATAACAATGTTTTGGGAAATAGTTGCTGGTTTGACAACAATAATGGCTGATTTAGTGACTTCTAGGTCAATCTTAAACATTACACTTATTCTTATTATTTTATTTTATTTTATTTATTGATTTATACATTTTTTCAAAGCAGCCATTTGTCCAAATTTTTTCTGCTCATTATTAGAATTCATCCTGCTGTTTCTACAATGGACCATATTCAATGATGCTCCCAGCAACTTTCCCAGCCCCCATAATCACGCATTTTCCAGTCACACATTACAGAAATAAGTAACAATGCTGGACCAATCACCATGTATAGCTTAAAGCTGTTTGACTTCTTTACTCAAGCCTTCATCTTGATACTGTGACACCCACCTAATTAGGGGAAGGACTGGAATATGTAACAGGGAGCATGCTTAAACACGAATGTGCTAGCAAACCTTTGGATGCCTCTGTACTGAAAAGGTACTTTGTGGAATATTATGACAATGATATTCTTTCTTACTCACATTTACAGCACATGTAGGTGTGTGCTTCTTCAGTTCTGTTTTTTTACCGTCCACTTCTTCAGCCCACTGCCTGATGTCATCTCCAAAAGTAAGGAAATGATCAAGTGTCATAATTACATACACCAAAGTATAGAATTCAGCATTCTGATATTATTGGTTGCTTACCTTGGAAAAGGACAATATATTTAAATCGCTAGACTTTCCTAGTGTGCAATCAATAATGGTTCAATAACTCCTCATCTCCCCTGTGCATTAATGGCCAATGCTGGCTTTACAGAAATAAACAAGACTTTGCTGAGAAAGAAACTGAGTTACCAGTACAAAGCTGATTCATTTTCCATTGTGGTCAGGTCACAGCGCTTTGTGTTCTGCATCTCTTTTATTCAGCATCAGTCACTTTTTAAAAGAACTAATATGGACGTCGTAATTAGAGAGAATAATGCGCCACTTAATTCAATTTGCTTTTTAATATGGAATTAATAATAGGAAGGCTGAATGGAATTTTCTACCTGAATCATTTTCATAAATCTTAATAATGAAGTTCACTCCCTTGTTGGCTCTAAATGTCACACCTTGGACTCAGAAACATGGCGCCTTTCTCTCAAACCAATTAATCTTTAGGATGAACTCTTTCCATTTTCCAAGAACAAGCTCTGTATTATAGTCAGTCATCTTTTCCCTGCCTTGTCTATGATGTCATCGAAATCTTACAAGACTGCGTGTACTATCTATGCCTGTATTTTATACAGGCATTCTTCTCCATAGAATAAAATGAACAAAGACTGTGGGAAAGCATACAGCTATTTTCACTGTGATATTGTACAGCTCTATTGCAAAAACCCTAGCTCCTTGACAAGGGCTTGTTGTGATCAGTGCAATCAACAACCTCATATTATAGTGCAGATAAATAATTAGGCCCAAACAAATATGGATGTGAACATGATGACAAGAGGAAACAGAAACAGTTCAGCTGAATGATGTGGCCTTGTTGCCCGTGTGCCTTTAGCCCACCAGCTGCAGAGGAAATAAAGAACAGCCTGTTAGGGAAGTATGCAGGATGACTGTCGGGGCTTGCAGCATTGCAAGGATGCTCCTGAGTGAGGAGATCAGAGTGTTTGTTTCACACACCATATGCATCAAGCTGTTTTATTTTCAGCGATCTTACGCACCCGGGATGGAGCCACCCTGAATTCACTTCAGACAGGAAGAGTACAGTCACAAGATGTCGTGGGAGGGCATATGGAGTGTTTCATAATGTAGCTCTATTTCAATACCTCTTCCGTTAAGGGGAGGAATGGTTAATACCAAACGGACATGTCTTGGATGTAAAGAAAATACAGGCAGACCCATGGAGTATATTGTAGATTTCAGCAAAGTGGATCTTACACACCAGCTCCATTTTTACATCTTCTGTCTTATGATACCATCCAGGTTATTATCTAATACAGTTCTTCAGCTTGACCTTATTGTGCAACAGTATTTACGCGCAATACTTCAAGGACTTAAAGCCAAAATATCAACTCTGCTTCCTTGAATGACTTAGTTTTGATGCGCCCTCATCCATAAAAACCTTCTCACTTGCAAAGGAGGTTACTCAATTACTTGCCCGATAGAAATTTTGAAGCACCACATAAGCTAAGGTGAGTGGTTAGTTTAATGTCTTGTTAGTCTGTCTCGCAACATTCTGGTGCATGGCTTGAATTCAGATCTGTGCAGATAATGAGAGCATTAAGGAGACAAGTGTGAGGAGGTCTCACCTTGAAGTACCACTCGCACTTCTTCATGAGCCAATTTATTTTGCGGTAATTAAGTCACAGGTTGAAATAAGTTGGTGGCGTTTACAGTCATATGGTAAAGGGAGGAAATGGCAAGATGCACCTCAAGGCCTCTCTAAACCATTCGGTGTTCTGTCTTGAGAACAAATTAAATGCAATAAGAAGGGGAGAGCCTGCCTCGCCCTTACTTCAGCCACAATAAATAGCCCGGGCTCCCACCACATTCGTCATATTGATTTTTCTTTAATGATATGCACAAGAAAGTAATTTCCTTGTCTCTGCATTGTCAGCGGTGACTAATCAGATTTTCCTGAGACAACCAATTCCATACCTCAAGGAAATGCTTGGCTACAGATACTGGTCATCCAAGTGACACAGACATCACCTAACAGCTTGTACAGGTGCAATCTCTCTCTGCATGCAGGTCTGGAATACTAAGTGTGTACTACCTGCACTGTGTCCTTGATTTTTTTTAAAGCAACATGTGCACGCCAGGCTAGGCATTATGAACACTTAAGATATGAACACCAATGCACATAATCCTGGCTTCTTTATGAAAGTAAATATTTTGTGGTCATGGTCATGTTTTTAAAAGGCATTCATGTCAAGATATGTCTTTATGTGCCAGGTAAGAAAAGGTAAAACTAACTCCACAGCAGAAAGGTTGATTGTGTCTCCCACCTCAAGTATCAACTAGAGACACAGCAGCTCACAAAGAAAACTGACCTCAGCTCAGCACCACACATTTCTTTTTACAATGATCCATCAGCAGGGAGGCTTGAATCGGTTATGGCATGGTTTTCATTGACCAATAAACAGTATAAAAAGCAAAACCTTGAATAGTTTATGCCTTGTTTGTGGGATTTTCATATGCTTTTCTTCAATATTTAACCTTGGCCAAGTGAAATTTAAATATCTAATCAATCATGCCGTATTAAAGTTGAATGCTAATCGCCATCGGCTCATTACTATTTCACGAGACGGCTCCATTTATGAAATGTCACTCAAAATAGTGTACCCACAAGCCAATCGATGTCAGCCGTCTTTCCGTCTGAATGTTTCATTTGCTGTAAATACAGAAACGGAGAGATATGGATTGGGGGCAGGCAGTTAGACGCCCACATGTGGTTTCTTTGCCGGGTGGGGACACGCTGAAAAGGCATTGATCAGTGGTGGGGCTCAGTATACAGTTTCCTGGAGGCCACGTCTAAAGCTACAACTAAGGCCTACCGGGGCCAAGACTTTTGGAGTCAACTCGTGACCTTTGAGGTTGGTCTGAGACCGAGCTATTGATAGAAGAGCAGATAATGTTACTTCACCACTGGAAGTTGTCATTTTTCAATAATTGATATCATTCTGTGTACAACATTGTATACATTGAGAGGTTCTACAAGACTAAAATAGAGTATTTATAAAGAGGCTTAGATATTAAGTGTATTGATATGTTGTGTATTTGTGAAAATATTTTAATGTAATTTTTTCACAATAAATGTATGATTTCACTTGATGACAGAGAAAAATGATTAGCAAATGCATTTTTAGTAGCTTTCTATGTACATACATACGTAAAATTAGTAGTGAATGGTAGTGTTTGAAACTTGACTGTCTGACCTTTTCAGTGTTGTACTGGCTGTGTTCTACATCCCTTGTCACTAAAGTTACTCACCATTTAACCTCATCTCTGAAAAAGCAGAGAGACGATACATAAACTAAATGGGGTGATGTGGATATGCCACTATGCACACTTAATGATAATGAAATCAGCCACTGTAAGCTGAAAAACAATGTCTGCCTCTGAGCCAATGAAATAAGACAATACATAGTATGAGCAGTAAGGCATCCCTATCATACTGAAAACATCGTACTTTAGTAATAAACATGCACCTGATTAAATATTAGAATTAACTCGTTACAAAATAATTAATCAAATTCAATATCAATTATAAATCATCTAATTTTTGAATATTTTCCTGAGTTGTTCAAGTGTCCATCTCTTACAAGGGCTTAGCATTTCAAAATGCTAAAATTCTTGTGAGTATGTTGTGTTTGTTAACAATAGCAAGAAATGTATTCAGTATCAGCAGCCATAACCAGGAAAAATATCGTCTATATGGATTACCATGGTAACACAAAATGTCCTAGTTTGCCCAGGTATCATTTTGCAGTGTTGGTTCTATCAGAGCAGAATTATATGGATGAATTTTTTTTATTTAAAAATATGCATCAGGATACATTATTCACTGCTATAGAATAATGATATTGGAATAGGAAAATAATTGCGTGCTTTGCCTTTGTCATAGTTAGGGAGTGTTTGTGTGATTACCCTAAGCTGTCCTCCTGTTGCAATTACTGCAAAACTTGTGGATGAAAGTGAAATTATTTATAAGGGGTGTAACAGTATGTGTATTAGTACCCAACTTTTTTTTTTTTGAGTAAGGATATTTGGTTAATTATGTGGCTTCCTCGGTTTAGCATGCCCTGTGACTCATTAACTGTCAAAATGGATAATTTACATCCATGCCCTTGCCTGCACCAAACTGAAGTTATAGACCACCAGTTTTTCCCAGAATATTTTGGCAATTCAGATTACTTTAAATCCACTGTATGGAGGGTAAGGGTTAGAGTTAGAGTTTTCTGGCTTCTGGTTTAGTTGCAGCATAAATGGACAAAGGTTAGTGTTCAACTGTCTGCCACTTTTTTCAGTCAACATACCCGATGTCTGTGGAAAACACAGGAAAAACACAAGAATAACTTTATATAATAAAAACACATTTCAAATGGATGCAAATATAAAACACATTTTCATTGCTGTATATCAAAAATGTCCTTTGATGTCAGTTTTTCTAATAAGCTTTATTCCTCGAGTTCATGAGTACAGTAGTAAACTGCAAACAGCCTTACCTGCCGTTTCACAAACCTGTCACAACAATCGAATGAGCCCATTATGTTAATTGAGAGAAAAGTAAGTATCAGATTTATTACAGCTTTTAGCATGTTGTGTACTTCAAAGACATACAAAATTACAAAGGAGAGATTAGTTTAAGCCAAAATATTCTCCTAATAATATTTTGTTCCATTAAATAAAATATTTAAAAATGGGGAAACAAATGATTGCATGCTTTGTTTTGCTTTTGATTGGTAGTAACTATTCTCTCTGATGAAAAGACGGCATGTTGTTGTGTTTCATATAACTGACACTTTCATGTGTCAGTGCTCTCACACCTTAGCCCAAGCTTGTTCTCAGATAATGGGGGGAGGTAGCACAGTGTGTTTACCAAACAGGCTGTGTCATATGCATCTTTAAACTTACCACCCACTTATGCACACTCTCTAGCACTCCTTCTTTTCTTTGTAGCCCTAGCTTTGGTGAATTTTCCTGAAATACACATATCTACCACTGCCAAAGGCATAAACAGTTATCAATCAGCTCTAATCCGCTGTTCCGCATAAGTAAGAGCCTCTCATGCAGTTTTCTGTGCTCTGCTGTCACTTTCTTATGACTAATAAAATTTGACTTGGATGACAAAGCCCAACATGATGCATGACAAGTAACTTACATTGGGGTCTCAATTCCATTGCAAGGCTTGCACAAATAGAGTTTGCAGCATGTGCTGTAGTTATGGTTCACATTTAGTGTTTGTGTATTAAAATGAGTAAAGTGTGTCCAGCAGAATATTATTGTTATCAGGGCAAGAAGGACTCTGAATCAGCATTTAGATAATCACAAGCACTAAAATGCTCTTCTGAAACCAAGACTAATGGAATCAATTGAGGGTTAGCAGCTCATTAAGCACTGGGCTGAAGGAGGACTTTTGGATATACTAATAATTTATATTGGAAGATTGATCCACTGGCCCCGGGATGTCTGATGTCTGACCTTTGTTGTTTCTGAGCCATTTTAACTTCTGTAGAGTCAAGAAAAAGCAAGCTTTTGAATCTTGTGTCCAGACACATTTTTTTCGTAGCAGTGCCCATGACTATTCACATGACAAGCTTATATTTAAGTTGTCTTGAGATCACAGGGGTAGACAATAAGGGGAATTTGCAGATCACTGGCCCCACCATTCTAACCACTGGCCCAGGACAATGTCAGGTATCGATCCCCATAAAAACGAAAAAGAACATATCCCAGCCAATTCCTGCGGTCTAGCCATCAAGGCTGGAACTTTCTACGATACCAATACTAGTAAATTTCCATGATTCTTCCAAGCGTGTATCTTGGCTGGTTATCAATACCAGAACTTTTTACCCAACAATATCGGTATTGGCATTAGGCCCAAAAGTTGACTCTATTGACTGGCTAACATTAACCCTGTCCCCATCACTGATAGGCGACATAGTGTAGTTCTGACATATCAGGCTGTAAATTTCGTCACTCACACCACTGCACAAGTGATTGTTATGGTGACTATCCTGAACCTGCTATTGTAATCAGTGTTCATTTCAGGGAGTGAATAGGAAAAGTGCATTTTTACCAAAAACGTAGTTGCTTCGTGATTCAGTAGTCACAATGTTCTTGCAGCGTTTAAAGACTCAGGGGTGAATCAGTTATTTTGGGCTAGAACCAAAGTTGGGTTTTAAGACTCACCGCCAGGAATTGTTAAGGACGCAGATGCACTGCATTCAGATGTATTCACTCCATGGATGAAGGCATTATGTACAGCGTGTGCCGTTTTGGATATGCCACAGAAGAGAGCAGAAACACATACAGTTGTAGACAGAGTGTATAATTGCCTCCCTGTTCCCTCCTTCAGGCATTTTTCCAGTCAGAAAGTATGAAACACCCAAATGCAACTGCTTGTGTGCATAACTCTGAGACACTACAAGTGAAAATGATTTAGACTGTGGAGGCCTGTGTGAACATTGTGCACTAGAGGGCATTTGTTTAGCATGCATATTGTTTGGTTTGTTTTTACCGTATGGGCTCATCAATAATGCAGGGCGACTTAACCAGCAATTACGATGATGAAGACATCAAAATGCAAAACAGAGGGCTGCGCTCTCCTATCCAATAAGAGTTGTCTGCAAAGGGAGGACTACAGACTGGACAGACTTTTAATTAGTGGGCTTTGTATCCTGGCCAGGAACAGCAGATTGGCTGCTTGCTCTTCCTTGTCATCATAGCCATAGAAACCAAGAATTTGAAATATGACCATCTGAATTATGGGTAATTTAGTGTAGTTAGCAAAAGCTTGATAGACAAATCACTTCCATTCATCTTCGATCAAGAAGATGGATAAATATGTGAAAACTATTGACAGGACGAAATTGATGTTTTTTTTACAATTTTTTGCTGGGCAGTGTCCATTGCTGCTGCATAAGTAACTTTGTTGGCCAGATAAAACACTTGCCAAGTTACAAGAAAGTAAAGGACATTGATTTGTGATAATTATTTTCCATGCTGATATTCCACAGGGATGCAAGGATCTTCTGTAAGAAAACTGAGAAAGTTACATTTTACAGCTTCAGCCATCTTTCTTCAGTTCATGCTGATTTCAGAGCTCGTTATCTTGACTTTTATCTACTGTTTTTATAAATAATTGTGTAAATGTACTATTTTGTCACTTTCATAGCAGTAAAATTCAATATTGGTTTGACGTACAAGGCATGGCTCCAAAATGTGGTTTGTGAAATACACAATAAGTAGGGCTGGGTATCAATCAAAAATGTTCGATACCGGTACCAGCACGGATACCTTTACTTCGATACCAGTTCCGGAGCGATACTTTTTTCGATACCAATTTTATAATATCAATTCAAACAAAAAGAAAATTACAAAACACATTACAGTATAAATCTTGAGTTTTATTTTTCCGCTTTGGTATTTTTCCACTCCAAGCAGTTTTCTTACAGAAAAAATATATAACCAATAATTTCCAGTGCAAAAGAACACTTGCAAACAAGTGACAAGTCAATATATAATGCTCATTGCTACATACTGAGGACCTCTTCACTTAGCAGTTTTTCTTCTGAAAATGTCTGCTTTCTCAGGACACAGACAAGCCCGCTCCTGGCTGATGGTGTCTACTGTGAGGAGAAGATAAACATAACATTGAAGTTAGATGAGCTGTTTAACCAGCCGACCCAATTGATGAGCACATCTTTACAAGCTAAGCTTTATCTGTTTCTGTCAATCTCTAGTGAGCTTTTGATTTAGCTATCTACATAGTCATAAAATAAAGCTACACACTAACATCTAAAGTTAGCGTTACACACCGGAGTCCGGTAGTGGAGATTTTGAATCAGGCCGCTCAGGCTCTGTAACATCCACAGAAGGACTTAAATGCTGAGGAGGATGGTTGCGGTCCGCTCTTCTTGCAGACAAACACGGAGGCACTTTCTACTCTGGTAACCATGTATATATTTTTCCTGCATGCCGTAATCACGTGTAATGTTACAGCCAATCATCGGCAGCATTATCAGATCTTGATCATAGTATTAACCTCTGGGGATCGACACTTGGCACCGAAAGACAAGGCATATTTTAACACTTGGTACTACTAGAGCATTTCAGTTGGTGCCATAAATGAACCGAAGTTCGGTACCCAGCCCTAACAATAAGTAAGACAGGGAGGTTTTAAAAAACACATTTTCTTGGTAGTGTCATGCTCAATTTATCACAAGCAGATTGACCCACTGGATACACATTTGCTGCTGTAATCCTTTAACATTTCAGTTATCTCAAATCGTAATTTTATAGGAATAACTCAGTCAGAAGTGACAGTAGCTTGATAAAGGTTACTTTTATATCTGTGTCAAAGGTCCTAGAGTGAACCAATGCAAAGGGAGATGTTTGAAATGAATGACATGCAGTAATGCTGGAAATATCGTTTTCTGTGCCAAAAGTGAAAAAAAAAAAGTTTTGGACCACACCTAACACTGCAAATTGTAAAGTAGTGTTATGTTGCAGCAGTTACTATTTTATACATGTATTTAAAATTGACAGTTGCGCATAGAGTGGCTTTAACGTGTTGAGGTTCTATTTTGACTGCGTGTAAATATTTTCTTTTATAGGAAAACACAGTACATCTGAACTTGAATGCATTTGATTCGGTGAGAGGAATTTATTTGCACAGTATATTTTTAAGTAGGTAAAGTGTTCTGCTTTGATATGAATTCATAAAAGGCTAAATTAAATGTCTAAAACACACAAAAACAATGATTTTTCATTGTGGTCTCTCTGTCATGCACGTTTCCTCATTTTATCCTTCTCCTTTTTCCTTACCTAGCTTTATTTAGCACTACTGTACATGAGGGCTGGGACTCACTTGAGGTCATGTAGAAGTCCTAAGCAAATAGATAAATTAATGTCTCTGAGTGTTATTTGTTTCACGGAAATATTTTGAAGGAGAAGAAATTGGTTTGGAAATGTACTCACACGGCTGTAGACAACACGCTTCAGTCCATTTTGACATACCAAGAATCTTTTGCAGGTGTTTTTTTTTTCAATAATATTTTATGGCATTTTGCATTAACTGAACAAAACAAACAAACAGACACAGCACATACCTTGCCAAATTACAAAGGAGTAAAAATATACATGGGTTACATCAACACACATTTGGATCATACACATCATTGTTTGCATTAGGGTCCATGTTAAAGGAAGATATTTAACAGTCTATGAATTATTTGTGAAGACAAGCTGCGGAGACCCTTTCTGCAATAGATAAACAAGATCACTGGGAAGATGATCAAGGAGGAGCTGCCATATTTTATAAAATAAGCTGCTGTCACCTTTTAAAATAGCACTGAGCCGTTCCATAGGAAAAACCTTCAAGGTTTCTCTGTACCATTGAGTAACTGAAAGAGGCCTCCTCTGGATCCATTGGAACAGAATACATCGCCTTGCTAGAAGCAAAAGTTTACACAATAAGGTCAGCTATCCAGTGGATAAAGAGAGCGGTTCCGTGCAATTCAAGTTTTCCCCACATCCTGCATATTGTTTGGAGAGGGTAAAGCCGAGCACTCCATGGCAGATGAGTTTACCAAAACAATCTTTCTGCCTGAGGGAGCCCTCACCCACAGCAACTTTGGTCTCGTTTAAAGTAGAGTGTCTTGTCTGACCTTTTTGGAGGACCTTGCTTTTGTCAGAAATGTCCCTGTCAATACTGGTTTTCATGGCCCACTTCCAGTATCGCAGCTTTTCTTTATTTTTCAATCTTCTCTCAGGAATACTGAGCTACAGCACAAAGAAAGCAACAAAAACTAGAAAACCAAACAGATGTAGTTCATATTCACATCTTTTGGAACCATTTCAGAGGACAGTTTAGGTAACTTCCCACATGAGGCACTTTTGTTAATATTGGCTTTGATTAATTACAAGTTCAATAGCATCACTAGCTTCATTGTTCATTTTGTACCTTTTGTAAGCAACGAGTGCACACTAGAGCCAACACAATTTGTTCAACACAAATAGTGGCTTAAATATGTCCATCACAAATAATCACTTCCGCACTGCAATGGTACTGTACCCTTTTACATTAGTTTTTTCAAAGACAGGTGAAGTTTGTTTTTATGATTTATGCTGGCAAGATTACTGTGTTTTCGCAACACTTGACTACTGCAGCTTTAATATATGAACACTCAACACATTTTTGCAGCAAAGCTGACATTTTATCCTGTCAAGACTCAGGTTTACTGTGTCAAAACAAAGAAACCTGAAATCTTGAATTTTTTCTGCCAAAGTCTTGTAATATATGAAAGTTTAATGTGAATATGTCACAGCTTTTCACGCTTGTGGAAAATGTTATGTGCTAATGAGAGCAGGTTCTGACATGGTTCAATGTGGAATACCTAACACGCTGGTTCTTGGTGATCATGGACGCTAATACCTCCTTTAATCAACAGAGCTCGGTCGAAGGTATTCTGAGGGCATTTGTCTCACCTCGCCAGCGACACTCGCTGGCAGATGCTTTGCATATCAGGCCTGCTGGATCAATATGTTATTAGAGAACAACCTCTCGGAGGCATGTCAATTAATTCTGGGCTGTCAGCAACCCCCTCGCATTGTCCAGTAGGCTAAAGGGAGAGCAGTGGGTGTCTTTTTAACTTGGTGCCTGTGGAGGATTTGCGACCTTAGCTGCTTCAAAGTTTCATCCTCAAAACCTAAGCGGTGGATAGTAAGGCTTAGTTATGTTGTGATCACATGGTTTACCAATAAAAACATATTAAAACTGCATTAAACATGATTTCCATGTTGAAAAACATCCAACCATACCAAAAATATACAGTATACAGCATTTACACTGGCAACAGTGACAGTCACATTGACCATGTACGTGATTTAAAATGGACGTATTTGCCTTAATTGTCAGTGGGTGCTCCTAGCCTTATTGCTGAATGTTGTAAACAAAACATGTTTCAAGTTGTCTTTTCAAATTAGTATACTGCATGATACCAATTTGCATCCTTTACATACTGTTCAGGCTTTACATAGTTACACATATGACATGCATATACAGATGTGCAAAGCACATCAAACAGTCATAAACATGAAACATCCATATATCATCCATCTAAATCACCTATTGGAGGAAGTTGGTATTCTCCATTTAGAACATACAAAAAGTTATAAGAGATACTGTCAGTAAGTCTGAACAGTATGCCAAAGGTGGGCCAATAATCTTCACACAAATTTGGAGTTGATTCTATGTGACTATATATTGAGTGTATTCACAAAATTAGTTGTGATATATAAAATATGATATTGAAGTCATAAGGAAGGCATTTAACCCTGAATAGTATTTGTACAAATGATACTTGTACAGAAATAAGTGAATTGGTTCCCTCTCTATTTTGTTATTTCTTATTTGGTGAAGTAACATGTGGGAGGTGATAGTATAAAGACAAGACTGAACTGTAGTGGTTCCCACCCTTTTACTCCTGACCCCTTAAATAATGCAAATATCCATTCATAGGTTGCATGTCTATGAATTGTGAACAATGAGGAAAAGACACATTTTTATTTACAAAATTGATTAATTTTCATCATCCAAGGAGATACAAATACAAATACAAAGATTAGAGCAAAGTCAGGAAAAATGGTGTTGTTAGGTGCAAAAATGTATTCTTTCTGTTTTCTTTGCGAATCAGTTTGATCATCGTTTTCTAGATTTTCCAACATTATTGACTTCCAGAAAAATAAAAAGCATAAGTATACTAACTATACCTTGTGTAAATATTTCTTCATTTTGTCAAGCTTATTGTATTGTTATTCTCAAAAGCTTTTAGTGCTTGGAAAGCCCCCCAAAAAGGAAGACCCTGGTTACTAATGCATTCCCTGTTTACGGATGTACATTTCACAGTAATTAGCTCAGTAAACACTGGAATTAAAAACCAAAGATTGAAACAAGTTGTTGAGTGTTCCAAGATTCTTTTGGTTTGGATGACACTCTCTGTAGTGCTCACATGGAGGAAATCCTCTACAAATGTCCCTTT
Source organism: Diplodus sargus (assembly GCA_903131615.1). NCBI lineage: Eukaryota > Metazoa > Chordata > Actinopteri > Spariformes > Sparidae > Diplodus > Diplodus sargus. The sequence goes on from CAEMYA010000212.1 coordinate 602,134, forward strand.
TTTTGTTTGGCTTATGATTGTATTGAGTTGTGGAAATATTTATTGTTGGCATAACTTGACAAATTCCAGAGGGATGATGTAAATGCTGTAGTCTATTGTAGGTGTTACTGCAATTATCAGTGTATTCCACCACTGTTTTAACTCATGAGAATGACAGGAAATTATTCAAATCAAGTTGGTGTCTGTATGTGTCAATAGCTGGGTATTCTCGAAACGCACCATAAAAGAGTAGGGTACAGCATGTGTACCTCTGTGTACCCTCCACTTTGCCACAAACAGACAGTGTTTGCACAGACAGAAAGCAATGAGATAACCTTGATGACTCATGACACTTTTATAGAAGGCTCTTTTCACCTAGAAGTCTTCACACTCTTCGAATCAATGCCTTCTAGCAAGCTGCCGCACCATCAATATGTTGACGTTCTCTTTGTGCCGCGTGTTACTGTTACCTTAGTTCTCAGAATTTAACATCATACAGCAGGGGGACCGGGGGACTGCTCTCTTGAAGTAAAAGTCCAAGACAGCCTTGTCCAGCCATTTTCTAAGATTGACCCCAAAAACCCACCACTCTCCACAGATCTCTCTCTAGACATTTGGAGTAAAGTCATTCTGCTGGCAACGGGTGACAAAGATGGAGAGACTATTGTTTAAAAATGTGACTGATGGTTTTCCTGCCTGCCTGCTCTGCCTTGAAGAGAAAGATGGTGTTGATAGATGAACCAGTACACTCCAAACTCTTTCTTCTTTAGGTTTGCTCTGTGTGTTGTTTGATTCACTTTTCTCCTGCTGAGGTGATATTTCACCCTTTTTCTGTGACACGGCACAGCAGTGCAGGTCTCTGGCTGTGGATGTCTTCATTAGGTTACATCTCGTTTTTTTTCTTTTATTTTTTGACTGCTGAACTAAAGGTTGTGTCGCAGCTCCTTGCTCTTTCTCGTTTCAATGCTTCAGCACACCATATCTTATGACATCTAATAGTGTGTTATCTGAACTTTAAAAAACATGGCACAGAGTTGTGTCTGAAGCACTGCATTTTATCAGGGGAGAGAGGAAGGAAGCACAGTGATCACACGGCTACTGTTGCTCGAGTGAAATAAAGAACTATCACAGTCAGGTCATTAAAATAATGCATATAGATGTGTCGGAGGAGGGAAAAGTCTAAATGCAGAACAGCTGTGAATACAGTATCATGAGCCTTTTAACTCTTTCAAGGCTGTGCTTGGAATACATTTATCACAGATATTTAATGTAAACCTTTTCTGTAAATATGCACATCATTATTAAATAGGGGTGTCACGATCTTGATAGTCAGATATCATTTTAAATGACGTCACGATCTCGACCTTCAAAATCCAAGGTTGAATCAAGGATTTAACCACGCCCCAAGTGTCAAGTCCGGCAGGCGGGCCAAGGGGGGACAAAAACACAGACAGCATGTCATAGCAGCGAGGGGATTCAGATTGGATCCGGCATTGTGGTGAAAAACGCAGGTTTTGCCATTCATTGTAATGCAGGTAGTCTGTTTTGGCTGCGGCTGTGCGTGCCGGAAAAGTTGAGACAGAGTCAGCTTTTGGAGCAACGGAGCCCGACGACACCATCTGCTTGCCATGCACTTGTAGTATATGCATCCACAGGCAACACGACAAATATGGCAGGAAATCTCCAAAGGCATCATAAAGAAGTAGACTTAACTGAGAAAACACCGCATATTGACTGAGAACCTTCATCAACACCACATATATCACATGTACCACGTGTATAAAGTATGTAGTGTATACATACACACTATATTGCCAACAGTATTCACTCACCTTGAGTCGCATATCAACTTAAGTGACATCCCATTCTTAATCCATATAGTTTAATATGACGTCGGTCCACCCTTTGCAGCTATAACAGCTTCAACTCTTCTGAGAACGCTTTCCACAAGGTTTAGGAGTGTGTTTATGAGAATTTTTGACCATTCTTCCAGAAACGCAATTGTGAGGTCACACACTGATGTTGGATGGGAAGGCCTGGCTCTCGGTCTCTGCTCTCATTCACCCCAAAGGTGTTCTATTGGGTTGAGGTCAGGACAGTCAAGTTCATCCACACCAAACTCTCGTATCCATGTTTTATGGACCTTGCTTTGTGCACTGGTGCACAGTCATGTTGGAACAGGAAGGGGCCATCCTCAAACTGTTCCAACAAAGTTGGGAGCATGGAATTGTCCAACAACTCTTGGTTTGCTGAAGCATTCAGAGTTCCTTTCACTGGGACTAAGGGGCCATGCCCAGCTCCTGAAAAACAACCCCACACCATAATCCAAGAGCTCTAGAGTCCAGTGGCGGCGTGCTTTACACCACTGCATTCAACGCTTTGCATTGCACTTGCTGCTCAGCCATGGAAACCCATTCCTTGAAGCTCTCTACGCACTGCTCTTGAGCTAATCTGAAGGCCACATGAAGTTTAGAGGTCTGTAGCTATTGACTGCAGAAAGTTGCAGACCTTTGCGCACTATGCGCCTCAGCATCCGCTGACCCCGCTCCGTCATTTTACTTAGCCACTTCATGGCTGAGTTGCTGTCATTCCAATCGCTTCCACTTTGTTATAATACCACTGACAATTGACTCTCGAATCTTTAGGAGTGAGAAAATTTTACAACTGGACTTGTTGCACAGAAGGCATCCCATCACAGTACAATGCTGGAATTCACTGAGCTCCTGAGAGCGTCCCATTTTTTCACAAATGTGTGCGTGTGTGTGTATATATATACACACACACACACACACACACACACATACATATACATATACTTATACATATACATATACATATACATATACATATATACACACACACACACACACGCACACATAAACACACACATAAACAAATCATGTTTGGTACAATGGTACATTGTAAATGTATAATGGACATTATATCACTCATGACACCATGTAGACCATCTTTTTAATTAAATGAAATAAACAGGAAAAAAAGTTGTAAAATCAATTTGAATCAAGGACTTGAAAAACCACGGCATATCTATTATTAACACTTTTTGGGGGATACTTAGACCATTGTATTAAATATAGGACATGTTACATTTCCATATTAGAATGTTTAGAAACAACTAGACCTTTTATTATATATTTTATTGAGTTGTGTGCTAAGTTTATCCAAAATGTTTAACCAAACCCACAGAAATGTGTAATTTTATTAAAGGCAACAGTGCGTTTAATTTGATCATCTGGCACTATAACTTTAGATGATATGTCAAGAGAGTGAGGAACGTGACTTAACTGTACGTGAATAAAACTTATATATTATCTTGTCCATGAGCATAGACAAGACAATAACGGCCATCATCCCATGCTACTTCATAGTGTCATTTTCACTGTCTGGATGAGACACCGCTACTAGCAGAAATGATATACTGTGTGTTTAGGTAAGAAATTACACATTTATTTATTTTTAAACTGCAGTTAGAATCAGCATAGTTTGTTAAGGGATTCACAATGTTGTTAATTCGGTGGATTTAGTTATCCTCCTGCCAAAAGCCTTGATTAAGTGATTCCTCATTCACAACTAACCCCAACCCCTGTTAACCATATTCTCTCTTAAATGCATCTTAATTACCACTCCTCTGTTGCTGTCTCCCATCTTTTTTTCCCCCTTTTTGCGTATTCTCATCCCTCTCGTTCATTTCACGCCGCCCCCCTTTGTCATCCCCTCTTTACACCTTAGCCACCAGACTGCCAACCTCTGGGGATGGTACTTCCTGTTTATATGCAGAGCGCCGCTCCTTCCAATCAGTACTTCTGAAAGGTTGTTACTAATGGTCCTCAAGGAGGAGAAGCAACCTTGAATACATACAAGGCCTCTGCCGCTATTTTGCAGGTGCGCTGGGTGCAGGGAGTGTCACATCCTGCTTCCCCCTGTCTCAGCCAAGCTTCAATTGTAGTATAATGTCTATGAAATAGAAATACAGCCAATTCATCTGGCTTTTATTGTCTTACTGGAACTTTCCGAATAATTAAAAACGCACAACAACTTTATTTACGAATAGCAGAGGATGTTGTGGAGTGCTTGTAATCAGAAGGGTCTGGTACATGAACATAATAATCTAGCAATTAAGACAGAACTCTAATACTGTTTAACAGGCTACTCAATAATTGTTTCACATCGTGTCACACTATCATAAGTACCTGTGCTGATGAGTGTTGTACCAAGGCATTGACAGCCCTGCCTATTTTTATTGCACACAATGAACAGGATGCACAGTTTACTGTGATAGGCAGCCACAGTCTTGAGCTTTTTAGAATATCTTGATTATTCTATTGGGAGAAGTGCACGGATGTGGAGAGGCATTCCATATGTTACACTTAACAACCAATGAAGCTGCGATTCAGGGACTTGGGGCAGAAAGAGCTGACAGCGCTCGTCCCCACCCCTGGCTTTCTCCAGAACAGCCGAGGCAGGCAATATTCTCACTATAATTAAGGGGTATAAACCATGTCATGCAGCCATTAGACCAAATAGCTGGCAACCAATCAGCTATGACATTAATGGTTGAACCAACTATAGCTTTATAATTTAGCTGTGTTGTAAGAAGAAAAATATGGTTTTAGAATTCTATAATTTAGTGCAAAACTTGTTTTTTAGTCAATTGATGGTTTATTTTTTGTAAATAACTTCTGCTCCGCTATGCTTTTATTGCAATCAGGATGTCATCACAGAAGATTGCAATTATTGATTGAATTCCATCAACATGTGTGGACATACAATATTGTGTACTCATGCACTTGCACACACACGCATACTTTATGTACACAGTTATTCATATTAGCTGCAAAGACCTTCGGCATCATCACCATAATCAGTGTTTAAATTGTGTGATTATACATAAGGTTATGATTAACAGATTCACTTTATTCACCTTATTTTCACCATCAAAACTGAGTCAAGCACAGCCAGTTTAAATTTTTTGGTGGGCGATTTCCGGACAAGCACTTCTGCCCAGTAGCTAGTTAGTAGCCAACTGACTTTTCACCACCACGGCAAAATCACACACTAATATACTGCCTACTACACACTTCATCAGTACTGCATACTGCCTATTGAATTAACAATCAAATATGGCTCTTTAAATTATCTTATAACGTTTACCTAAAGCAGTTCTTAACTTTAATAATGGAAAATAAGCATAAATAAATGGGATACAAATGACAGAAATGTTGCTGAAATCATCCATTGTGTTGGTTGCGGTGGTCTGTGTGACTAGGGAACAAGGTGTATAGATGGTCTTAGAAAGTATCAAAAGTTGATTAACCAATTTAAATAATTTGAAATCCAATCCTGAATTTCTTATATCATTGTGTGACCATGAGTTGTTACCAGACAGTTTCCATCTTAATTCCTCATATGGTTTAATTTGATTAGATATCTGAGTCTCTTCGAGGTAAAACTCTTTCACAAAAAAGCCAAGATTAGGCTAATGTTCCGTGAGAATACTTTGACTTCAGAACAAGTTTTTACTACCTCTCACACAACTGGGTTTTTATTGGTCAGATACTGGTTTCTTTCGAATAAACCTTACATTGCGTCAGTCACTCTCATTCATTCTCTTGTGCTTTGTTCCCACCCTGCCTATTTGAATTAGGTTGTATTAATAACACTGTTTATTTGGACTA
>CAEMYA010000212.1:607911-674874 GCA_903131615.1 Diplodus sargus
ATGTTCTTTGAACAATGTCTCACCTGGAGTCCTTCTCAAGTGTTAATATCTGCCAAAAGAGGGTGGTTTATCCATTAATCTGGTTTGATTAAGAAGTGATATCTCATCATACCAAGGGTCATGTTTAAAAAACATTTCTGCAAGTGAAGAGAAGTTGTGAGTCTGTACAGTGCTTTGCAAAAGTATTCACCCCCCTTGAACTTTTCCACATTTTGTCACGTTTTAACCACAAATATAAATGTATTTCATTGGGATTTTATGTGATAGACCAACACAAAGTGGTGCATAACTGTGAAGTGGAAGGAAAATGATACATGGTTTTACATTTTTTTTACAAATAAAAAACAGAAAAGTGTGGTGTGCAAAAGTATTCACCCCCCTGAGTCGATACATTTTAGAACCACCTTTTGCTGCAATGGCAGCTGCAGGTCTTCTGGGGTAAGTCTCTATCAGAGATGCACATATAGAGACTGAAATATTTGCCCATTCTTCCTTGTAAAATAGCTCAAGCTTAGTCTGCTTGGATGGAGAGTGTCTGTGAACAGCAATATTAAGTTTTGTCAGAGATTCTCAAGTTGATTTAGGTCTGGACTTTGACTGGGCCATTCTAACACGTGAATATGCTTTGATCTAAACCATTCCATTGTAGCTCTGGCTGTATGTTAACGGTCGTTGTCCTGCTGGAAGATGAACCTCCGACCCAGTCTCAAGTCTTTTGCAGACTCTAACAACTTTTCTTCCAAGATTGTCCTGTATTTGGCTCCATCCATCTTCCCATCAACTCAGACCAGCTTCCCTGTCCCTGCTGAAGAAAAGCATCCCCACAGCATGATGCTGCCACCACCATGTTTCACGGTGGGGATGGTGTGTTCACAATTGTTATCGTTTTATTTTTCTTATTGTTTTATTTTTCTTATGTAAAGCACTTTGTGCTACATACCAATGTATGAAAAGTGCTCTATAAATAAAGTTGATTGATTGATTGATTCAGGGTGATGTGCAGTGTTAGTTTTCTGCCACACATAGCGTTTTGCATTTAGGCCAAAAATGTCAATTTTGGTCTCATCTGACCAGAGCACCTTCCTCCACATGTTTGCTGTGCCCTCCAACATGGCTTGTGGCAAAATGCATGGCTTTGTTTCAACAATGGCTCTGTTCTTGCCACCCTTCCATAAAGGCACGATTTGTGGAGTGCATGACTAATCAATGTCCTGTGGACAGATTCTCCCACCTGAGCTGTTGATCTCTGCAGCTCCCCCAGAGTTATCATGGGCCTCGTGGCTGCTTCTCTGATCAATGCTCTCCTTGCCCAGCCTGTCAGTTTAGGTGGACGGCCATGTCTTGGTAGGTTTGCAGTTGTTCCATCCATCTTCAGGTGATGGATTGAAGCTCTGTGAGATGTTCAAAGCTTGGGATATTTTTTCATATCCTAACCCTGCTTTAAACTTCTCCACAACTTTATCCCTGACCTGTCTGGTGTGTTCCTTGAGCTTCATGATGCTGTTTGTTCAATAATGTTCTCTAGCAAACCTCTGAGGCCTTCACAGAACAGCTGTATTTACAATGAGATTAGATTACACACAGGTGGACTCCATTTACTAATTAGGTGACTTCTGAAGGCAACTGGTTGCACTGGATTTTATTTAAGGGTATCAGAGTAAAGGGGGATGAATACTTTTGCACACTACACTTTTCTGTTTTTTATTTGTAAAAACAAAATTAAAACCAAGTATCAGTTTCCTTCCACTTCACAATTATGCACCACTTTGTGTTGGTCTATCACATAAAATCCCAATAAAATACATTTACATTTGTGGTTAAAACGTGACAAATTGTGGAAAAGTTCAAGGCGGGGGGATACTTTTGCAAGGCACTATAAAAATGAACTATGGATAGTGATTTCAAGCATGCCCTTGCCAACAAGCAGACGCATGCTGTGCATATGGCAGGAGGGAGAAGGGGTCCACACTCAGTGCTTGTTCCACTCAGTTTTATACCTATCAGAACCCAGCAGTAACAGAAGATTCTTAATGCAGCTCCTGAGACTATTTACCACCAGCATTATTAACACATAAAATGATTTCTTAGTGAAGAAAAAAGTTGCATCAAAACTTTGTGCACAGTGTGCTGGCTAAGAGGTGCTGGGAAGGGCAAGAACAACATCAAAGGAAACAAAACATACCGCTGTTATGATTGAAGCATTGCACAGTCAAATCCTCCAGACGTAGATCTCGGTGTAAAATAATTTTTAATTCCAAGAGCATTTCACCTATTGTGTATCCTAAGGTCAACTGTATTGGAATGTGGCCAGTCTAAAATGATACAAGTAAACACTATCTGCAGCAGCTACATATCTCAAAATTAAGTTGTAAAAGCGTTAAGTGTTGACATATTACTGCTTTACAACATTTGGAAGTGCATTTTGTTTGTTTTTTGTATGTCGACATGTATGTGCAAACTGATTATATTTGATTTGGTAGGGGATAACCCACAACTTTAGAAGTAACAGACTTTTTACTACAAAGTTTGTGTATGAAGACTTCAATTAAGAAACAAGAAATGTCCTATGCTACTTTATATTTTGCATAGTGTTTGGACTGTGAATGTACCTATGGGACACTTTGTGATTCATTTCACAATCTTTAGATGCCTGTTATTCGAACAGTTAAGAGTGAATTAATGAACCTGATGCACCCAGATTACAGTAACACACCGGCTTCCTGTATGTTCTTTATTCACTGAGTATCCTACAGTAGTCCAATAAAACTATATTGTGTTACAAGGAATATTGCTAAGCATTTTTAGTAATAAAAGCCATACTGTGCATCTTTGTTGCCAGCAAAACTAACTTGCTTTACATTCACCTATTTTGATGAATTGATTTTACACAGTTTGGCATTGTCTTTGTTCATAATGGGCTACTTGGAAGGATTGCATGTTTACTCAGCAAATGATCAGATAAGAAATTACTCTTAATGGAAACTATGGATCCTTCCCAACCTCATTCTTCCCATGCTCACAACTTAAAGATCTGCTCCTATAGACAGTCACTGACAACAGCACAATTTACAGTATGTTGGATACTAGCCAGAAGAAGACTTGTGTGAGAATTGGAAGGATATGCTTTGCCTGGCTGTACATGTTGTAACAGTGAAATGATTTTATACAGTCCGAATGATACATACATCAAATTCTAAAGTAGTCATTCATTTTATTTCGAATATACCCTAACTCTACTGCACAGCTTTAAAAGCGCATTTGAAACATGTTGCTGTTGATGATGTTTTACATTGGATATTATATAAGAAAGATATAAAAGAATATCTCAATTCTAAGGCGTATATTCTGCTCACATAAAATAATTGAATGGGGAGAGAAAGTTCAATAGAAGTTGAGGCCAAATGCAGCAAATCCACATTCCAAATATTTAATGCAACAAGTGTGAAGTGTTGAAGTTTTCCTGACAATGGAGAGTGCAACAGACAACCAGACAGAAGTACAGACAGACATCTGTCTGGATCCTCACCTGTACATCCATGCATTTTTATTTACTTATTTTAAAGTACCCTGGTTCTTTTCAGGGTCACCCTATCCCAGCATGCACTGGGTGGAAGGAAGTATAAACACTCTGGACAGGTCAGCAGTCCATCACAGGAACATTCACATTCACATTCACACTCACATCCACACCTAGGAGTAATGCACAATTTTTAGTTCACCTGGGAAAACTGTATCACCCAGAGGATGCCAACACAAGATACACTGAATAAAAATGCTGTATGCCATTTCAACAACAACAACAACCACATCCTCAAGGTAGACAGCAGATTGTCCTCCGCCCATGCTTCCCTTTGCATTATGTAAATTACTCTTACTGGATGTAGGATTAGTTTTAAACATATGTCCTGTCTATTAGCTAACTGAAAGTAAACAGCTTAATAAGCAGGAGGACAGCTGCATGCAGCTGTGACTGCCGTATAGTTCATACAACAAGTGTTCACAGGAATACAAGCACATTAGAGTGAAGTGAGGGCTGCCGGAAGAGGATTGCTTGTTTTGTTTGCTGACAATGACAGGGCAGGTAACCTTGGGATGCGTTGTCTCCACTTTGATTAATTTCCGAACGATTGCCATTTTGCTAATGAAAAACACACACCTTTGCATGGCCATACCTCAAGAGAGGAGCATTACAGCCCTTAATCTTTCCGCAGCATGTAGTATGTCACCTCTGGATATGATGCAACATGTTTTTTTCACTTTGTAAAGTAATATTTTTGCAGTTGTATGGAGAAAAGATTTGTTGTAATAGCTGTGGATATGGTAGTGGGCATAAAGGGAGGAGGAAGCGCCTCCTCAAGGAGGTGGATATTTCACCACAATGGGCCGCCCCCAATGATGCTGCACGATTTGTGCAACATGCATGGGGAGGTTTTTCTTGAGAGATTACAAAGCCAGCAGAGATTACAAAATAACTGAAGGCAAAAATCAATGATGTCTGCCTTGATTTGATATTGTTTTTCAATGAGCAGTTTCACTATTTTTAGGTTGACAACATCATACTGTTCTGAAAGAGCACTCTTTTCTCTCAGAGCCTTGGTAAAATATCACTAACTGCTGCTAACTAAGAAAAGTGTTTATTCAGCTCAAATTAAGTAGAAAACAGGATCACAGGTGGGATGCAGTGACACAAATATCAAAAAGACACAGTGCACAAACCTTAACATGGAAGCATGAAAATGAAAAGGTGCCTGAGCCTATAAGAAATAGGTCAGACTGTGACACATAGCTGTCAGACTACTGAGAGAACGAAATATTTTACACATGCTGCACGGTACTATTACACCTTGTGCTTTCAGCCATGGTGTGATTCAGGATGTTGCAATGGTGGGAAAGCAGGGGGAAAAGGTCTTGTAGCGAGGAGAGAGTACAGTTAGTGGTTGAACATGTCGGAGGTACATGGGCATCCTTACTGACTGCCACATCTACAGTATAGCAAAGAGCTTTGACTTTATTGGCTGCTTGCATCGAGAGCTGTAGCTGTCAGACCTTGAAAAAAAAACTTCATCCATTCTATAAACTCTCTCATGTCTTTTGTCTTTGCCACTGGGCTGTAGTGTATAAAGTAAAAATGAAGAAAGACGTCTCATTGCAGTATTCTTGACTTTACATCTAAAGAGATACAGATAAATAAAATTGCAATTTACCTTTTTAATGGCCTGATGTGTTGAATTTGAGCCAGAGGATATCTTTGTTCTGTTAAGGACTAACTTAGTGGCAAAGACACTTTTGTTAGATTTAATTCTGTCTCACCGCTTAAAATAAAGAAAATAGTTAAATTTCCGTTTAGCCCTGTTGATCAAGTGTCATGAGTGATGTCCTGTCAACAGATTTCTCGTCATCTCCAAATATAGGTGACAGTATCATACAAAATCATCACAGTTTAATAAATGCAGTTACATACACAAAGTTTATTTAAATACACAAAAGGTTGTTATCATTTCACAGACATTAAAATAATGAATGATGTTTTAGACATTTCTGTGGAGGGAAATAACAAATAAAAAAATAAAATTTTTTAATGTGTTTTAGGAAAAAAAAAGCAACGGCCGTTAGGGCTCTTGCGGCGGTAAGAGATTTTCAAGTATGATAAGAACCTAAGAGAATATCACAGATTTATAGGATTACGGTATATTGTTGTACACTGTTTTTATTAAATACAAACCAAGTACAGTGACCCTTTAAGTAGGGATGCACCGATCCGACTTTTTCCGTCCCGATACCGATGCCTGGGCTTTGTGTATCTGTCGATACCCGATACCGATCTGAAGTTCGGTGTGTCCAGCGGTAAGATAGCAGTGTTTCGCAATGTCGTCACTCAGAGCTAGACGGGCAAATTGCTCTGTTGTTGATTGTAAAAATCAACATAAGTGCCTATATTCTGTCCCAGCTACAGAACAACAGAAGAGACAGTGGTTGCGTTTCATTCTTAATGACAACGTGCCAGCTGAGGTTCGTATAAGCTTGTGTGTGTGTGCTAACCACTTCACATCAGACTGCTTCAGTAACGAGGGTCAGAGCAAAGCTGGCTTTGCCTCGACACTGACCCTTGTAAAAGGATCAGTCCCAACCGTACCAGACTCAGCAACTGCACCCAAGCCACAGGTAAGAGTCGCCGCAATTTGATAGTATTTACAGTTGCCTACGAGTATGGTGAGGTCAGCTAGAAATTGGCTAACTAGTTAGCTACACTTCGATCCACTATGCAATGTCATTTGAAGCGAGTTTAATGTAATAATATTACGAGGGCGCTTGGTTGTCACAGTAAAAAGTCTGGAAATGTGCAGACTGGAGACAGAGACGATGTGAACAGTGTCCAAGAGTTTGGAGACTGTGTTGGAGACAAACACAGCTTTCGCTAGCTGTTAGCCATTAGGTGCATGGTAGTAACTGTAACAAATATTGAACAAACTAACATTATTCAGACACTCTAACCATTCTGAAACGTCCTGCTGCAGCCACAGAGTCTGTATTTCTTCAGGGGCCTTTACTTGTGGGTCCGTTTCGCGGTCAAACCGGTTAGGTTGAATGACAGCATCTCTGCGAACCATAGCGATGCATCCACTACAACATTAGCGCATGCTACCGCTAGCGCAAGTGGCATCATTTCCCTGAGAGGGGCGTGTAACAGGCAAGGCAGGCGTTGACAGACGGAGCTCATTAGCATTTAAAGGTGCAGGCACAGAAACAGCCTGCTCTCAGTAGAGCTCACTTGAGCGACTTTTAGACAGCTGAAATTCAGGACCACGGATGAGTTGGGGACAATGCATTTAGAATACAGTGTTGTTAGGCCTCTGACAGCTGTGTGAAATTGATGAAAAACAGTATAATATGGGACCTTTGATATCGGATCGGTGCACCCCTGCCTTTAAGGAATGAAGACAGGTTTTTAAAAAAATATTTTTTGATGCTTTGTTCTAATGTTTATCAGAATGTCACAGATACTGTGTCCTTGCAGACTTGGTAATATAATAATAACGATAATAATAATAATGATAATAATAATAACATAACTTAGAATAACAATATAATAATATGTAATAATAATTTTGAAAATACTAGCTGCTTTCACTTGCTGTGCCCCAATTTCTCATAATCGTCGAACATACACAGTATAATTGGGGTCAGTAGCATGTACATTTGTTCAGTCTAATGCTGTTTAACACTGACTTGAATAATACATTCATAACTACTTCTAATATAATAATACTATTTACTTTATTTACTCTCTGTTTTAAAATATGTATGCAGAAAATGAAGGTTCTTCCCCCAGGATGAAAATACATGAATAGTAAACTGGAAGATGGATTGTGAAGTATCAGTGGGTGAGGCTCTATGTCTCTCTGTCTCTCTCTCTCTGCCATCCTCCACTACAGTTGTCACCTGGAAGCTTTCCGTCAGCCCCCTTCTCTCTGGAAGCCAGGGATGAGAGCTGTTCAGAGGAATGGCCTCAGGCGCAGGCCTCTGCATACGTTCAGCTCAACAACCCTGGCTGTTTCAAGGGAGCCTCTCTTTGTGCTTCAAACGCTTTCTACGAATGAGAACCAAGTTGGCCTTTCACCATAGTCAGCCTCCATAAAGACCCTTTTTCAGTTCAGCTTAAAATCAATATGAAAGGGTGGAACCACAAGCACACTTGGGATTAAGTGCAGAAACGGAGTAGAATTTAGTCTGACAAAAAGTGAAATTCCACGATACCTTAACAACTGATATTTGGAATCAAATGAAATTTGGGATAATATCAAACCTCACAGGCAGCAAAAAAAGGCATATTGCATCAAATCAAAGCCTGACAGGAAGCTAACAGTATTACTGAACAAGACCGATCTCTGTGTGGCATTGTGCTTTCAAACATGTGCTGTGTGGGACTTCAGTATGAACACAACCCCGTAAAATGCCACAAAACAGATAACATGGGGGCAATTAGGGAATTAAATGTGAATTGTTGTATTACTGTGCTCTCTGTCAGTTTTGGTTTGTCACTTTAATCATATTTGACTCACAGGAAAATCTGAATCAGCCTGGAAACTGTCTTAAAATGTTATCCTGATGGATGATGGTGCTTAAATTCACAACAGGGCAATAATTATGGAACAAACTATGGCACACACAAAGACAAGCACACAGATATTACAAGTGCTTTATGTGTACCTGTTAAAATGCAATATAGTTTACAGAGGCTTCAAATATATTTCAAGAGAATTTCAAATAAGAATTCAAATGAGGACTAAGAATATTAAAAATAAAGCACTGTCTTACCCACCTACAACAGCACAACTATACATTTCTGCACAAAACACGCACATATACACACAGCACCTTAAAAATCTTTGAACTGTGTTGTTTCCATGGAAATGGCATTTTAACCTGCATTAGGACATTTTCCCTTTTTTTTTTCAGTTCACCCTCCTAATATTGTGTTAAAAAACGCTGCATGTGGCGACTCCGCTCGGCTAGAACTTTTGTTGACGCTAACAAATTATACCAGCATCCAGATATTTCTTTAGAAATGAAATCTGAGCACTTGGACAAGCTAAGGTGCATCTCACTTGGCAGACCAACGAAATGGTAACAGCATTAGAGTTGACATAGTGTTTTATTACAGTCCTGGGCAATCATCAGGATCATTCATCTGCACATTCAAACTCTTTACGCTCTCATTTGTCAACCCAGCGGCCTGGCTCGAGGCTTGAGGCGGGCTTCTGCAAAGCTAGCATGTTGTCTGTGATCTATAGAGATATGAGATGCTGCTCTGTGCAAAGAATATGGATCTTTGCTCATGATGTGATTTTAAATGTCCAGTGTTGGATGTAAATGCAGACAAACAGACAGACTGACCAGCAAAGACCACGATATGGATCCCTTTTCTTCATGCTTATATTGATGTGTAGATATGATGTTAATGGACAGTACATGACGTGTGAGGTGAATGAGTGATGAATTGAACTAATGTCGGTAATTAGCCGATACTGAATTTAGTGAGTAAAAAAAAATTGCTGACTGATATCTCAGCCGATTATATTTTTTAAATTTTCCAAAAAAGTATATAAAAATGAAAAGAATTGTTCTGATCCATCCATCTTCTTCTGCTTTATCCGGGGCCGGGCCACAGGGGGAGCTGTCTGAGCAGGGACACCCAGACTTCCCTTTCCTTGGACACTTCCTCCAGCTCTTCCGGGAGGATACCAAGGTGTTCCCAGGCCAGTCACTCCAGCGTGTCCTGGGTCTTCCTCGGGGTCTCCTCCCAGCGGGACAAGCCAGGAACACCTCCCGAGGAAGGCGTCCCGGGGGCATCTGATACAGATGCCCAAGCCACCTCAGCTGGCTCCTCTCGATGTGGAGGAGCAGCGGCTCTACTCCGAGGTACTCCCGGGTGACAGAGCTCCTCACCCTATCTCTAAGGGAGCCCCCCGCCACCCTGCGGAGGAAACTCATTTCGGCCGCTTCTATCCGGGATCTTATTCTTTCGGTCATGATCCAAAGTTCATGGCCATAGGTGAGGGTGAGAACATAGATTTGACCGGTAAATCGAGAGCTCCGGCTTTCGGCTCAGCTCTCTCTTCACCACGACAGACCGATACAACGACCGCATTATCGCGGCTGCTGCACTGATCTGCCTGTCAATCTGGTGCTCCATCCTTTCCTCACTTGTGAATAAGACCCCAAGGTAACAGCCAGGACATGCTGGAGGTCCTGGCTCGAAGAAGCCAACAAGACAAAATCATCTGCGAAAAGCAGAGATGAATCCAGATCCAGACCCCCTCTGGCTCCTGGCTCCACCTAGAAATTCTGTCCATAAGAATAATGAACAGAACAGGTGACAAAGGGCAGCCCTGCCGGAGTCCAACATGCACTGGGAACAGGTCTGACTTACTGCCGGCAATGCGAACCAACTCCTCTCCAGTACCCTGGAAAAGACTTTCCCAGGGAGGCTGAGGAGTGTAAACACACCCTCCGGTCGAGGAAGTGTACGTCGCCCGGAGGCAGACCGGAGGCAGACCGGGGGCCACCACCCCAGTCTGCCAGTCCAGAGGCACTGTCTCCCGACTGCCATGCGATGCTGCAGAGACGTGTCAGCCAAGACAGCCCCACAACATCCAGAGACTTGAGGTACTCAGGGCGGATCTCATCCACCCCCGATGCCTTGCCACTGAGGAGCTTCCGGACTGCCTCAGTGCTGGCTTGAGTGGTGAATGAGTCAACCTCTGAGTCCCTGGCCTCTGCTTCCTCTAGGGAGGGCGTGTCAGTGGGATTAAGGAGATCCTCGAAGTATTCCTTCCACCGCCCAACAATGTCCTCAGTTGAGGTCAGCAGCTCCCCACCTCTACTGTAAACAGTGTTGGTGGAGGACTGCTTCCCCCTCCTGAGGCGCCGAATGGTTTGCCAGAATTTCTTCGAGGCTGACCGGTAGTCCTCTTCCATGGCCTCCCCGAACTTTCCCCAGACCCGAGTTTTTGCTTCCATGACTGCCTGTGCTGCCGCACGCTTGGCCTACCGGTACCAGTCAGCGGCCCCAGGAGTCCCCTGAGCCAACCAGGCTTGATAGGACTCCTTCTTCAGCTTGACAGCATCGCTTACTTCCGGAGTCCACCACGGGTTCGGGGATTAACTCTAACCTGTAAGACGGAACAACAGTGAGAGACCTATCCCCGACCCGAAGGCGCAGGGAGGCGACCCTTTCATTCACCGGGGTGAACTCCAACACATGGCGGCTGAGCTGGGAAGCTATGAGCAAGCCCACACCAGCTCGCCACCTCTCACCGCAGGCAACTCCAGAGTAGAAGAGAGTCCAGCCTCTCTCAAAGAGTTAGGTTCCAGAGCCCAGACTGTGTGTGGAGGTGAGCCCAACTATCTTTAGCCGGTACCGCTCAACCACCCACACTAGCTCAGGCTCTTTCCCCCCCAGCGAGGTGACATTCCATGTCCTGCCCACGACCACCACCCAAATCACACTGCACTGGCCCCTTCTGAACCCTCCTGCGGGTGGTGAGCCTACTAGAGGGCGGGCCCATGTCGCTCGCTTGGGCTGCGCCCGGTCGGATTGTGTGGGCAAAGACCCAGCCACCAGGTGCTCTCCTGCGAGCCCCAACCCCAGGCCTGGCTTCAGGGTGGGGTTGGGGCCATTCCGGGCGACGTACACTTCCTCGTTGTCATCTTTTTCATCAGGGGCTTTGGAACCGCTCTTAGTCTGACCCGTCACCTGTTCTGATGTTCTGAAGTCATTATGAACCTCCAACATGGAACACCTTTTTTTGCTTAACGTTATCATAACATTTAGCGTATGGTAACAGTCAGTTGTAATGTAAGTTAATTAATTTTAATCATCAACATGCTAGCTTGCTGACGTTAGCATGTATTTTGAATCAACAACTGTGCCTATATATTTTCACAGAGTTGCTAGCACGGCTCTAGACTCAGTCTTGTTAGAATGTATTGCAGGGGGTTTAATTTGACTACCTACCTGAGACATTTCAAACAAGTTTTTCTAGAACCAGTTTCATAATAAAAGATAGTTATTGTTGTCTATTTTGGATGCTGAAAACTGATTAAAAATTACCATCACACATCATAGTGATGGAAAGGTCATCTTTTTTATTCAGATTATGTTGATGCTAGAATTTATGCCACATAATATTAACATGCTCTTTGAGCCCATCAGAGGAAATCTCATAACTTCAGTGTTCAAAAAGCAGTTTACCAAGCACTGAAGGTCAGTACGGGGAGCTTGTGTATCTTCTTTTACCAGTAAGAAACATTTGGCATGTTTATGATGGAAAAATTAAATGGCACAGTGAGTATTCTAAGGCTGAAAAAGTGATAAATATAATGAAAATGTCATAATGTTGTTCATAATGTTGTTTCTTTTTAAGTAATCAAAAAAGTTAAAACAAGTAAACACACACACATCACAACTTACCTATAAAAGTTATCTCTCACTGCATTGTTACACTATTGGCTGAATGTTAGTGTGGGGATCCACAATATGATACTACTGCTTGAGTTCAGAATGATGCTAGTGTTGATCAAGTCTGTTTATTGTACTGTTTCTTGTGATGCTTGCGATGATTCCTCTGAAGGTGGACATGATGGGCGAGAGGACACTTGCTTTCTCCCGCCACTGTAGGAAACCACTCTGACCACTCCGTTGCCTCTTGTCTGACCCGTTCGGCAGAAAATTTGCATTGAACACACCGCTTCGACGTGCTGCCTACTCCACAATAGCATGTACGTTCTGCGCTTGCGCGAGATGCAATAAGCGGGTGGCACTTGTGTTGTGAGTTGTAAATGAGAGGCTTAAGCACACAACTCTCTTTACTTTCGATCAAAACATAACTTAACTATTTCAGATAAAAACAGCTGCATGCTAAACATGCAGCGAGGCATTACCAAACGAACACAAATTAAATCGTCCTGAACGGACATATCAACTAGTCTCGTGCCAGTACTGCAAAACATGAAAACGGGGAATGACGGAACGGAGTGCATAAAAAAACAAAGCGCACACAGTATTCTGCCCCTCCCACACACGGCGCTGATTCGCTAGCACACCGCCAATCAGAACGGCCATTCAGCTGGCACACAACCAATCAGACAATCCAATGGCTCAGACGTCTGACAGCCCACCTCCTCAGACTTCGCATGCTGAATCAGAGCAGACAATGTCCGCACGGCTCCGAAAGCTTCCGACGCAGCTGAACACACCAAACATATTTGTTTCTGACCTCGTCCGAGTCTCCCCAAGCGCTTGAGGTTGGACGGTGTGTTCCTGCCTTTAGTGAGTGCTGTAGTCTTCATTATCCTGTTGACGTCATCTGAGATGTTCACCTCGAGGAACTTAGTGCTGCGGACTCTCTCCACTGCAGAGCTGTTGATGGTCGGGGTGGTGAGGGTGTAGTGATGGTGTTGGTGGGCTCTCCTGAATCTCCTTTGTTTTCCAAACTTTTAAGGAGAGGTTGTTGTCCTTGCAACACCTTCCCAGATGTTGCGCCTCCTCTTTTGAGGGTGTTTCATATTCATTGCTGATGAGGCCCACCACTGTTGTGTCATCAGTGAACTTGTCATGGGTAAGCCGAGTGAACAACAGTGGGCTGGGCACACAGCCCTATGGTGTGCTTAGTGTGTTGGAGGATGAGTGTATGCTGCCGATTCAAACTGTTTGTGGTCTCCCTGTCAGGAAGTCCAGGACCAAGTTGCAGAGGGAGGTGCTGAGGCCCAAGATACATAGTTTTCCAATAAGCTGTTGTAGAAAGATTGTGTTGATTGTTAAGATGAAGTTGATGAACAGCTATCTCGTATAACTGCCCTTGGTGTCCAGGTTTGTCAGGGCCATT
The DNA here is from genome assembly GCA_903131615.1 of Diplodus sargus. Lineage (NCBI taxonomy): Eukaryota > Metazoa > Chordata > Actinopteri > Spariformes > Sparidae > Diplodus > Diplodus sargus. Next base: position 621,300 of record CAEMYA010000212.1, read on the forward strand.
TGTAGAGCCAGGGATACAGCATTGTCCGTGGATCTTTTGTAAGAGTAAGCAAACTGGAGAGAATCCAGCTTAGGCGGGAGGGAATATTTGATGTGCTGCATGACTAGTGTTTCAAAGCATTTCATCACAATTAGAATCAGCAATACAGGGTGATGGTCATCCAGGCCCGCTGCGGGTGACTGCTTTGGCACTGGTATGATGGTGGAGGTCTTGAAGCACCTAGGAACAACTGCCTGGCTCAGCGAGGTATTTAAGATGTCTTTGAAGACATCATTCAGTTGGTCTGCGCATTCCTTTTGGTTTGTGTGTACACCATATCCAGTACGCTGTCTCCTCTGGTTGCAAAGTTGACATTCTGGTGAAACTTTGGCAGCACAGACTTAAGGTTTTCGCAATCAAGTTCCCCTGCTGCAACAACAAATCTATCAGGGTGCTTGGTTTGTGTATACAGCAGCAATATCAATTGCTGTAAATTCTCTTGGCAGATAGGATGGCCTGCACCTCATGCTCATAAACTCCAGTAGTGGTGAGCATTGTATGGACACCATGCTTTGTTGATACACACACAGATGCCCCCACGAGTCTTGGTGACCAGTGATGCTGCTCTGTCTGCTTGGTGGAGAGTAAGCCCGGCTAGCTGGATGGCGTTGTCCAAGGTGTAGTTGTTGAACGTTTCCAAGAAAATGAAGACAGCAGCCCTTTGTGTTACACTTGGTAGATCTCCACAACTTTTTAACAGTACAATGCTTTGCTTCCCTGATGTTGCTATGCGTTGCTTTTTTCACCAAGGGGGGAGAGTGATAGTCATCTCCTACGGGTAATACACTGACTAGAGATATGTTCCTAATACATCTCTACATCAAATACCAGCACTATCATTTTAAGTACAAAATGCATGCAGTTGATGTTCTCAGTTACTGTACTACAAAATATGGTAAAAATGTTAAAATTCACTACTTTGCTTCTGACTTGTGACTAAAGTTATTAAATGCATGCATACAAGTTTGTATTTGCCTCCAAAATTTAGTGGAGTTGAACTGTAAGCAGTCAGGGTGTATTTGCTATGTGCTGTCAAGTTTAAAGCATTTAATGCATGCACATAAAATAAACATTTTATCAAACTATTATCTTATTGCTATCAATGGCCAGTCTATTACCGATACATATTGCTGCTGTGTTATTGCCCAGGCCTAGCTGAGAGTCTCTTAGGAAGAGGAAGAGCAGTTTTGCAACTAATCTTCTTTTTATCAAGTTAATGTTTACCAATCTCCTAGAAAACCTAGCAGGTTTATACCTGTGATTAAAATGTACAATACATTTTGATGCCACAAGTTCTTATTTCTCTAACTTTTAGGTTAAAACAAATCACATATATTTACTTAAAATGTTGTATGCTGAAGTGTATGGCATTAAGTATTTAAGTCACAATTGGCACTTCATGACTTAATTTATTCATATCAAGTAAACCAAATATCATAAATAATGTATTCCTAGGTATTCTTTGTCTACTTGGTTAACTCTGGATGCAGGAAACCCAATCAAACACCCTAACCCTACTACTATTAGATCCATTGCAATCTGAAACAACCAAACTCAAAGATAGCACACAACACACCCTACAAAAGCAGTTTATCCACTTTTCTCCACATGAGGCACTATTTAAAAAAAAAAAAAAAATGCAGGACAGCTATTGCACTGAGAGGAGGGAAGAGAGCATGGTTGATAGCAAGAATACAGGGGCTAAAACTTACCTTTACACCAGAAATGGGAACATTTTTCTGTGTGATATTTGTGAGATTTTCTTCAACTGAATACGGAGTACTCATTGCAGCCAAGAGAGGGCAAACTGCAACATCAAAGACGATTTTTCCTTTTGACACCTCCCTCACATGCATTTGCTATTGCATTGCACAACAATCACTGACTGTGGCCACTGTTCTAACAAGGCATACAACTCAGAGTAGATAAAAGCAGTTCTAGGTTTGACTCTAACTTGTTATTCTTTAGAAATATGTACCTCTCTCACATTTAAGGAATTAAACAAACCTTTGCCTACACTATGTTACCCCATGCTGTATGCCCTATTGGACCTCACCATGAATGCTGTGATGGGAACATATGCACAGACAAATCCCCTGTAGCTTGACGGCGGGATATTCTCAGTGTTGATGGAGCTATTGATCACGCACACATTAAAATTATGTTGGCAGCGGTAAATGCCAATGGTGGAGAGGTCCATTTATCAGGAAATCAATAGCTCTGCCAATAGGCTGCCCTGGCCCTGACAATAGATGACAGTGTGTAGGTGGAGCTTGGGGTTAGCTGAACAGAAGCATTCCACTGCTGAAAGTCGATCCTGTCTCATGGCTGAAGCTCTGCCCTGTACTCCACAACCCCAGGCATGACTTCATAATTTACTAAATCCTTTTAGGGCCGCTCAGCCCCAAAACTCATTGAAGTCAGAGTGCTTGAGTGGGTCATGAGTCATGAATTGATGGGATATGAGTAAGTTCACTGTCAGCTTTCCTCCACGTGTACCCTAAAGACAGTGCCCCCATGACTGAAAGGCACACATGCTGTCAGTGAAACACCCGTTGTAGCTAGTAAAGTGAAGCATCAGCCTTATAGTACAGCACGGTATGATGTTTTCCTGCATCAGTGAGAGTGATCTGCCTTGAAGGATCAGCAACACATTTTCCATTTGAGGCCATTTTCTATTGCTACTCTCTTGGCACAATTGCATGTGATAGCGGGTACTCAAAACAATAAAAGAGATTTATTTTTGGCAATCCATGTCAGCACTAGTTGTACGTTGACTTTCAGGCTCAATTGTTTTTGTGTGATTTTTTTCTTTGTTCTCTGTCTTGTGTTTACTGTAACTGTTGGCTATTGATTTAATTTGTTGCTACAACAAACACTGCATTGGCTCCCTGGCCAGCACTGATTCCACCAATAATACAATTGTACTGCTGACCAAAGTATCCTAATGTGGGTCATTAGTCAAAAGACCTGTCATATTAATTAGATTCCTCACAATGCTAAATTATATGACTTTACCATTTTTCCAGCAGATTTTTCTGCTGATGTAATGTATGAATTAGAACCATGGATAGTGACAAAGAGGGTGTAATTCTGGGTAGAAGGATGAATCAAACACTGCACTTTCACACAGGAGACTGGTGTTCTGAGTTAGGCTCTTTTATCCCAAACCATTATTTATTTATTCCCCAATTGTCATTGGACATATGAATCTATACAGAACCAATCACTTATAAATCTTTTGCATATTGGCCACAACCACAGCTTAAACATGGTTAACATTACGTGCTTAACTTTGGCATCTTAACATTGGCATTGTGAGCATATCATGCTGATGTTGGCATTCAGTTCAAAGCTCTCTTTGCCTAAATACAGCTGCTAGTTTGGTGTCGACTTCTTAAGTCTGTAAACATAAAGGAAGAATGTGAACATGAAAAGAGATTTTATAGTTTTAAAACATTTGAAACACATACTTGCAGCCCTCAGACAAAAAATGTCTTTGTAAACAATACCTACATAACAATGTAAAAATGAAAACATTAAATTGTTTTTTATTCATGTGACATACTTTAGTGCTGAAGAATGTGAATCAGGAGAACCTGCCTTCTTTTTTTCATTTTTCCATCAACTACCAGACATATTTTCTAGATATCGCAAGTGTATAAAAGGCAACTTCAATCACCACAACTATCAACAGTTCATATTAAAGTCAACTTCATTTTCGGTTCAAGTGCTTAATTTTTCACTGGACTCATCACCAAATTGAAATCTGAGAATATTCCTTTGTGTTTCGATAATGAAATTCCAAATGACCAGTTGAATCTCTATACCACATCTCCCCTTCTGATGTCTTAAAATAGAAGAAAGAATAACAGGCTTATTAAAATCTAATTTGGGTCACTAGATGAAAAGACAAATCTACCTATAATGGAACTCAAAGAAATTCACCATAATATAATCAAACTATGCAGATGGGTTCCTGTGTTTATAGCCAAAGTGCTTAAATAGCACAGCCAGAAAATTACAATGCCACTCCACTTTTGCCTGAAGGTTTCATGCCATTCAATAGCAGCCTTATAGCTGTCAAATAATTGCTGAAAGGGACTTGACTTTTCTATTTTGAAACCATTCCTTTTTCCGTCAAGCATTACATGAATGGCGTGAAAGAACTCTCTGCTGATGTCTAGACCAAAAATTGGCAAGCAATGTGGCATAAGTTTCCCTCTTTGTGAATCCGTCTTTTAGCAAAAGCGGCAACTTCGAACATTCCTTTTTAACATTTTTTTCCCCTACTTTTTTCTATAAGTGAAGTGAATTGCAAAGTCCTGGATATAATTTGACTTTAGACATAACCAATTTATCTCACACCTCAGTGCAATCCGGAGCCCTGTAATGAAAAGCCAGACTGAGAGTAAGGATTGGCGGAGAGTGACACCTGCTTCAGTTGGTTCAAATTAGAAATGCCAAGGTAAAGAAGAAACTGTCAAACAGAAATGTGTCAGACATTTTACAGGTCTAATACTCTTGTTGGCTAGAAGGTTAAGGTTTCAGCCAAAGGGTCTTTCAGGGTCTTTCAAAAGTGTGAGCTGCACTAAGCACATGCATAAACAAAGATAGGATTTTTTTAAGATCCCATATTTTAGAAACAGTACTATTGATAGTATTTGAAATTATTCCTATGCATAAAATACATTTTCTCTGCCTCTCTAAAGACAAAGGAGCTCACTACATTCATTCTGCATGCTCCAGTTCACTGTGATGACTTTAGGCCTACATAGAGCTCCAGCCACCTTTCAATAGCTGATGGACCATGACATAGTTCTGACATAGCTCTCAAGTTTGTTGTAGCATATCTAGATGCTGTCTCATCTTCAGCAGCTGTTTGGGATATGAAGTGGAGTCATCAGGCGTGGGGAAGATGCAGGCCATCCAGGCATTCCTGTGCCGAGAACCACAAAGAAGGTCAAATCGTTGATGTGGGCTGTATAGAGGATTCATTCCAAGGTTTGCTGAGAATTCTGCTGTGTTAATCAATCTGGAGAAAAGCATCTGCTCGAAACAGGATGAGGTGGTGGGTTGCTGTTATTCCTTTGTCACTCGGTTGCACATGGTGCTTCAGTTAATAATTGCAACTTGAAAACATGAAGTGTTGTGAGAAGCAAGTGTGAGGAACGAGAATAGTCACCATGAGTGTCAGTATCATTTTTATAAGTCACATCTCGACTCCCTATACAGAATTCACACACAGTTAACATTCAAGCAGCTTCAATTTATCTAGTGTACGTGAATTGGTATCAGTGTCAATCTTATCTGAATTTACCTCCTCCCTCTCCTCCACCTTCCCCCTCTCATATTCTCGCAAATTTAACCTCGAAAGTTTTACTGATTACGCCAAATCACTGAAAGTTGTTATCGTGCAGGCCTCCTGGTGAGAGCAGCTGCTTGGCTGTCGCATTAATCCATGTTGCTTATGCAAATGTACACCCTTTTGAAAGGTTCTCCAGAAATATGATGTTATTTAGGCTGCCAATCATTGTTTATATAATTACGCCATTACATGATCTTGTGGAGTTTTGATAAATGACACCTAGATCAGCCGCGGAATTGAAGACTGACAGCATGAAACATTTTTTTTCTATTTGAATAAACTTCTCTTACTTTGTTAGAAAATCTTACCAAGATGTGTAATCAGTAAAGGTCGATCAAGATTGTTCTAAGTAATGACACTAATGCATTTGTTCCATCAATAAGACATAGATTGTCTGCTATTTAAACCAAATTATTGGTTTCGACAGCTGCTTTTGCGGACAAGTTCACAGCCGTGGTATAATACAATCACTCTTTTTGTCAAATTCAATCCATATCTCTCTTATATCACTGTGATTAATGTTGGGGAAACCAGGATGAGTTGGAGGCAATGATTTTACCTTTTAGGGCAGCATAATGTTAACATGGCTCAGGTTTTTCAATGATAAATGAGCCGACAATACAGTTCAGACTAGAGGAGTTAACATGAGGAGACAGGCGCTCTAGCATGCAGGTTCAATCACTTTATTGATGAGGCAGGGGAAGCAGTCAACAGCTGATTGTGGGTTTAATTAAGTGTACTTGTCAAGGACATGGGCCTTAGCTCTGCTGAGTCGAGAGTATCGTCCACTTCCTGCAAATCCCATCATAACCTTATAGCAACCTGATGGATAACTGCATGTCTTTCGGGACCAAGAGTTGTCTTCAGGCTAACTGACTTTCAATTAGCATCTACACTACCTTCACATTTCAGCATCTTTCTTCTTTGTAAAATCAGTTAAGGGAAAAACCTGCAAGGCAGCCAGTTTAAAGCAGCCTCCAGATTATAGACGCATTTTGTGTGTATGTGCACTGTGTGACTCTTACATTCCAAAAATTGTACATCATTGTGATCTAATGTTTTTAATTTCTAAGTTAAAATTCAAGTGTTGCATGGCACACATAGTTTGACCACAGGGTGCTACACAGCTCAGCTGAATTGGTTTCTGAGTCAAAGAGTTTTCACAGGAGCAGATTTCCAATAAAGTATAATCCAAAGGAACCGTTTTGGCAATATGAGGTCCAACACTTTAAGCAATTTGTAAATGTTTTAAGGCATAAATGAAATGCTATGAGTTAGATTATGAACAATTACTGCAAAAGAACTGCAATGGCCCATTGACAGATTGAGTAGCTTTTTTGTTGTATGTTTTTTTTTTATGTTGTCTTCCCTATGTGTTTTGTTTGTTGTTTGTGGGGCCTTAGTTTTGTTTACACCCCCAATAGCTTCTAATTTACAGTAATAGGCCAATCCTATGGCACTCTTGCACTTGACAAGATTAGTCCTAATGCTTATGCTGTGTCCCTTCATCATGTGTGTTTGTCAGGTTTTTATACAGGCTCCAAGGCTGCTGCAGCCATCCATTCTTTAAGATGCTGCTTGTCCCCTTGATGGATGAGTTGCTGGCTGTTAGGTTGGTCTGAGTCTTTGACTGTCATGCACTATATATCCACGACTCCATCCAGTCTCGCATACAGGCCCTCCGGGTCACCGCTTGTCTCAGCGTCATGCTCAGCTCATGTGTTCAGCCTCACAGTGGTCGTCCATTAGGACAAGGTTAACTCCATTATAAGGAGGGTTGTGCTTTTAAGTGTTTGCACAGCACCATAAAGGTAAAAGGCCAACAAAAAAATGAACATATTCTTGTAGTGTGAAATGATTTCAGACAAAAGTTTGAAAGTATACGTTTTTGACAACATGTATTTATTTTACTACGTCAAAAAGTGAAAAAAGACGAGTTATTAAACTGGATTGAATTGAAATTAAATTCTAGCAACTATTTTAGTGTTATGGACTATACTGGAGTTGCTCTCAGGCAACGGGTCACACAGTGGCGTTGTTGGACAATTTTTGGAAGTTTATGTTAATCACCTGTTAATGGAACCCTTTGGCTCCACTGGGCATTACATGTGCTATGGCATAATTTTTGTTTTGTATTTGTTTGTTTTCCCCCTTTTTATATGTTCTTAACTATTTATTTTTTGGTACAGAAGGTTCACAAATACTTAAGTTTGAAAGTGGGTCTGGTGAAATGGACACTAAGCTTACAGATATAAGGACCATTTATAATTTCTTTTTTTTCCCTCTGAAACAAGATGGCATGTCAGACATTAACACATACCATATACTATTCTTTCAAAGGACAATTAAAACAGTGGCTCAAATCAAACCAAAAGTGTGACCACTAACTGGACCTAATACTATTAGTACATTAATTCTTGTTATATCCTCCTGATTGTGTAATGTATCGTTCTATGCGAGTGTGTGCTGTCTTTCCTATTTTGTATTTTATCTATGCTGTCTCATTGTATTGTATTGTATTGTCTCTTTGTATTTTTTTATTTTATAGGGACTACGGATGCAAATTAGCAACTCTGCTATAATCCGGCATATTTACATCTTCGATGTTCATTACTGTGCACTGTCCATAAATAAAGTAAATATAAATAAATAAAGAAATAGTGTAACAGTATATAGCTGGAATGTAGATTGTCTGAATAGTCCAGTGTAGCACTGAAACTGAAATCACAGATAGCCCTGTTGCAAGAAACCCATCTAATACAGTCTGAGGCCCTGAAATTAAAGCAAAAATGGGTTGGACAGGTCTTCCATTCAGGCTTTAACATTAAGATTAGGGGAGTAACCATATTATTTCATAAAAAGACACCTTTTGTTCTTCATGACTCCTTAGTTGATCCTGAAGGTACATATATTATAATTGAAGGTCTATTGTATAATGAACCTATAGTCTTTGTCAATATATATGGTCCAAATATTCCCTCTGTTCCCGTTTTCAACGGACTTAGTACAATTCTCTCACAGTATGCTGGCAAACACATAATAATTGCAGTGGATTTTAATGCTATACCTAATCCAACCATTGACAGGAGTAGTAAACCATTGCCTTCTGACCGAGTAGTCTCAACTTCTCTTACAAATTTGGGCCTATCTGACGTATGGAGGTTGTTAAATCCTGATTCAGGGGATTATACTTTTTACTCAAACCCTCACAAACCATATTCAAGGATAGATGCCTTTTGGGTTACACAAGATGTGCTCTCGAATGTTTGGACTTCAGAAATCAAAAATATGATTTACAGCGATCACTGTCTTTTGACCTTGACATTTGCCTCCTCCCTAAACCATATTAGGCCTTCCATGTAGAAACTTAAAAACTCTGTGCTCCAAAATGTAAGTTTGGTGGAATTAATCAATAAAGAGACAAAATTCTTTTTTGAAACAAATAGTGAGTCCGTTGAGTCCTTTGCTACCACATGGGAGGCATACAAAGTCACTTGTAGGGGCTTATAAGTTTTGCTTCAAACCAAAAGAAAATAAGAGCTAAAAAACAGATTGACTCCAAAAAAAAATCAGAGTTGGAAGCAGCACAAACCCAAAGGACAATAAGCTGTATACAGAGCTGCAAAAGGCTACATTTAAAGTAAAACATTTAATGAATAAAAAACTTGAATTTGATTTACATCGTTTGAAATCAAAATATTTTGAAAATGGTGACAAGGCCGGAAAATTACTGGCTTATTGGCTTCAGAAGGCCAGGGCTTCTCATCTCAAAAGGGTGAAGTATTAAGAACTCCTCTAGCTATCAATTAATTATTTAAGGAATATTATGAATCTCTCTATTCTTCAGCTGTAAAACCCTCTTCAGAAGACCTGGATAGAGTTATTTCATATAATGTAGGCTACTAAGCCAACTCACTGATCACTCCAGCTATTGCGGTATTGCTGGACGCCGAAAAGACTTTCGACCGCATTGGATGGCCCCAGGGCAGTAAACTAGCGGTCGCCACTCGCCAAATGCAACTAAAATATTCCCCTGGCGTCTTAATTTTGGAGAGAAAATAGTTCCCCTCAGAAGCAACGTAGTGTGCACGTCACCGCTCTTTAAAAGTTTGGCGCAGTGCTAATGACTGTAGCTGTTTTTAGACAGAGCATCAAGCCGCCAATTTGCTGTCCTTTTGGCGGCTTGGTCCGCGGTTTTAGACAGAGGGCGGCAAATTGGGGGTCTGTTTTGGTCAGCCGATTTTCCGCTTCGGAGGGTACACTTATTTCCGCCTCGATTGCTATCTAAAACCGAGGCTGAAATGTGCTGGCCTCTGCGTGAGGTGGGCGGAGGTGTCAATGACCTGCACTGTTGTGCGACCCACAACCGAGGAGTTTTAAAACCAGGAAACAGCTGATCACAGCAGTCAGTCCATCACTCCATCTGCGGACATTAAGATGAACAACTGGACAGCCGCTGAGATCCAGGAGATGCTAGCATCTCCTCGGTCTCTGTAGCTATTTGGTTGTGTTTGCTTGCTGTTGTGTCAGCAAGCGAAGGACGGTCGCTACTTTCAAATTAAAAGCCCCCCGCTAAGAACCCAGTTCTAAACTCCAATGGGGTGCAATGTAAAGCTCTTATTTTGAAGACAAATGCTATGTCACTGTTCGCAGCCCAACTTCGAGCTTCACGTCAAGTCACATGTTTACGGCTACCTCAGAGGCGACTTTTTGGAAAAGGAGGAATATTACGCCTCCATTTTAGAAAGACATTGCCGCCCTTACCTTGGAGCAAATGTGCTGCCTTTTCTATCTAAAAAGGGTTTGTGATTCGAGCGCAGCAATGTGGCGGCACATTCCCGGTGTGACTGAACCAAAGGGGAAAAACACAGAGGAGATAATTATAAATGAGTGTGTCCTTTGTCAAAGTTTTGCACTGTTAAAGTTTTCAATTTGCAATTTTATGAAATTTAATTAATAATATTAAAATGCATTTCTAAATAATACTTTGGCCTCTTTTCTAAGCATGTATTGCTATATAATACTGTTATCACCATGAAAAGTACTGAAACAGATGTATATGCAACAAAAAGAGGCAATTTATTATTTGGCCGGTAAAAAATTTACTTGGCCGGTAGATTCTTTCATCTACCGGTCCCCTTGACAGGTGAGCCAAAAAGTTAGTTTACAGCCCTGGATGGCCCTATCTTTTCAAAACACTGTATAAATTTGGAAAAATTGATTTCATTGGTGTTTTCAAGTGTTTTTGCGGATGACATATTGTTGACTGTACCCACTCAACTCTCTTGAATATATTCTGGAGACAGTGGAAGATTTCAGATCCTTTTCGGGTTATAAGGTGAACTGGGATAAATCTGAAGAGCTACCTTTAAACGTTTACTGCCTTAAATCACATATTATTGGTTTGCCTTTCAAATGGTCTCCTGAGGGAATACGTTGTCTTGGTGTAAATTTGAAATCGAACCTGCAAAGCATTGCTCCGTTTAATTTGTAAAACCTTATTAATGATATCAAGGTAGATATGAAATTTTAATATTAATCACAGAACATATTTTACCCCTGTTCAACTGCACAGTATGAACCCTTCTGTCTCTTAACTGCTGTTGGCACTGTCAACTAGAAAAAGGTGCATTTTTCCACATGGTATGAGCTTGTCCAAAAAAAAATCCTTCTGGGAAAGTGTAACAAAGTCCCTGGGTGGAATTATTGGTCAGTATGTTGTTTGCGACCCAACATTATGTCTACTGAACTACATGGACAAGGAAGCTTGGCCCAAGTATAACAAACAAATTATAATAACCGGATGTATGACGGCCAAAAGACTAATCGCTAACTGGAAGGACGCTGACCACCTGGACATAGGAAGATGGTTGCAGACTTTTCTAGAGACAATTTCTATGGAGGGAGCTGCCTCTAATCTTCTGGAAAGGTGTAATGAGGAACAGCTCTTATGGAGAGAAATAATTATAAAAAAAATATTTTTTTTCTTTTCTTTTTCTTGTTCTCGCACTTTTACTTGAGCTTAAAAATGTATAATAATCGTTGACTCTCTGGCTGCCAATAAAAATTCAAATGACAAATATTTTAGTGTAAGTCACTTTTGTTTGTGTCTAAAATAAAAAGATTTATGTTGGAGCTGCCAATAATGATTAATGTGATGTTAATATTCTCAATGTACTGTTTTGTTTTTAAAATAGGGGAAATTGCCATTATAACTCCCCAGAGCTCATGTGTCATCCTATTATCTCATTGTATGTTGATTGGACTCCTTTATTTCTAACCATCTGTGCAAATCACAAATATCATCAGTTTGCAAACATGAATGACAAAGGATAGCTGCACATTTGAGAAACTGGGAAGATTGCAATTTTAATTAACTTAATTTTCTGTCCTATGGTTTACCCTTATTGTTGGCTTGTGTTCTGATCTGATAGCGATTTTTTGCTTAATTGGAGAGATGTCTCCACGCTCCCTTATCTTAACATCGTTATACCTTGGTGATTCTAAGGTATACTAGAGTATGGGTGTTGGGTTCCTGCACTGTCAGGATGGCCTGCTTGGTGCATTAGATTAACGACCTTTATGCACTGCAACTAATGGAGTGGGAGATCAGTGGTCAGTAAATGTGACTTACTCCAATCAAGTGCAAGGCTTGCTAAGCCAGACTGCTGCATCCTCCGGAGCCATAAAACCCCTTGTTATATTTCCCTCTCATCACCCAGTGACCTGCCTACGCCGCCTGGTGTCAGTATTGGGCACAGAGATTTACAGCAGAGGTCAGAGGACGGATTGATGTACAGTAAATATAAAGGGGATCAGGACTGGGTGGGAGGGAGTAAGATGTTGGGATTGTATGGAGAACCAATTGACTCGGAGAGCCTCAACAGTTGCATGGATGCATGGTTATGAATTATTGACGCCTTTCAACAATGATATCCTAAACAAATGTTGGTCTTTTATCATTACTTGAAGCCACTAGTCAAAACAGAGCAGTCACATGAATTGAGGCAGGAAGCACGCTCTTGGTGCGCTCAGGCTCTTTTATTAAGCACTTCAAATTAGGCAGCCCTCGATAGTGGTGTCATTTACTGATCTAAGGATGATTCACAGGCACAGCATGAAGCCCCTCGTAAAGAATGAAAACTGGCACACTCATTTGATACAGAGATTGACTGCTGAACAGCCAAAATAATTGTTGCCTCAATTGCAAGCTTGTTATCACGAATAATAGTCGGGATACCCTTTGTGCTGTGATTGTGGTTTGGTGCATATTTTCCAACATTTCAGTGACCGCTGGCTGGCATGACTGGAATTGTTTGCCTTGTTCCAGTGAATGTCAATAAGCATGGTGGAAAATATGGGTTTGTTGTGTACGTTTAACCAAGCATAAATATTAGCATCTTATGTAAGAGCCTCTCAACAACTTGTATCCTTGAGAAATCTATATTAAAATCAGTCAAGTGAACAAAACTCAGAACCTGAAGGAAGATTGTTGAGAAAAAGGTTTGTGTGGACAAAGTAGCAGCAGTTATGTGAATCTTTAGAGGAAACATCGGTCACAAAGATTGGAATTCATGCTGATCCTTGATTAATATCCTTAAAACCGTCTTCTTGTCAGAACAGTTCAGTAGTATAGTTACCATACTTGTTTTTGTTGATGATAAAGTAAGTAATTAGGGAGAAATACTTTGAGCATTCATCCTGGATTACATTAATATTCATTTGAACGCTACTTATCATCTGTGTCTTCTTTCAAGAGATGATCACACTACTGAGGACTCCATCCAACTTTGAGTTTAGCCCTTAAATTGAACTCCAGCAAGAAAATCCTTGAGCCCCACGCATGCAGATCTCCAGGCAACGTACTGTATATGTCTCATGCTTCTCCAAAACTTTCATTTCCCTGCCACCACTGTCACACTTGAAGACAATGTAAATTCCTCCAACTCTAACACTCAGGTCTTTCAAAGCTGCAATACATATTTTAATACAATCACGGACCAGGCGCCACAGATAAATCCGTTTGTATAAGTCTGATAAAGTATCTGGCCCAGCTGTCAACCTATTTCCATGACAGTTGTGTAGTACTCAGGGCAAGCATTATATCATTCCAATCAATCAAATCTGACATGCTTTCACTCGAAATGAAGTCAAGTCCTTGAATGGCTTAAGTAATGTCATGGAAAACATGCACTGGTTTGGAAGTTGCCAGCATGTTTAGCCTCTGAAGTGAAATCCTAACATTACTGTGTCTGTGGACTGTTGATTCTAGGCTATTTTAAAATCTTTATTTTGAATCAATTTTAAGGATGAAGACAAATCTCATAGAACAGCATGTTTAGTTGAGATGCACCCTTATCTTTAGCTTTAACTCAATGCTGCTGAATCATTTCCCCTCAATATCAGGGGAAACTGTGTAGACATGTTCTTGAAGCTTGATGCTATCAACTATTTATATTACAGAAGGTGATGAAATTCTTGTTTTTAAACAAGCCATGAACAAAACAAGCACAGTCTTGAGAGGTGGAGAGATGTTTGAGACTTTTAAAACATTTTCCATGGGAATGCTGGATTAATTCAGGTGTTTCTAATCTCCCTTTTATTAAGATCCATACTAACAAAGATGAGGTACATCTCTATTAATGCTGTCTGTCCTCAGAGCTAATGAAGAAATTATTCATAAAGCCATCGGTGATCTCTAGCAGCACTATAAGTCAACAGATAGCTCATGTTGAACCAGGGGAGCTGCTGTTCCCGTTGACCTCCTGAGACAAGGATTGATTGGCTTGCATTGTCACCAGACCTATACTCATCACAGATTAAACCTTGAGGTGCACGCGGGTAATTACCCAGGATCCTTAGTCATCAAGCTATGTAAATCTCTCGCCAGCTCATTAGCAGGGTTTATTTGAAGAACACTTTTTCTCTCTATCTTCTTTCTCCCCAGCTCCTTTGCCAAATCTTTCACCTCAGTGTGAAATAATTCCTGAGGTGTTTATTTCCTGAGTATATGGGAAAGCAATTGTAGAAAAGGTGATGCAATGAACATAAAACAGCCAACACATTTAGAGTGCAATATCTAAGTATTTCCAAAAATGATCAACAGAATGTGATGAGATGTCGAGGATGTTTTTTGTTACAGAGATATCTACTTAAGTTAAAATGCCATCCAGCTTACCCCAGCCCCCCCTTGTCTCACAATTACATTTTGTCCTTCGTCTGAAAGTATGGCTCAGTCAGGATTCTGGTCACTGTTTACTGTATTCACAGTCATTAAACTGGCCTCTGTAATCCTTGGAGGGTGTGTTCAGTCCTGCTCCGTTCATGTTCGCTGGAAAGCTGCCAGAGCCCGGTTGTGTTACCCACGTGTCTGCCTCCGGTTCTGGTGTCCATTCTGATGCCCCTGCTAGCGTGTCAGCTGTCAAAAAGTCAGCTAAAATGGTTGCTAATTGCACTGATAACCAGTGTTGGGGTCAACATGTGACAAAAGAACGTGTTACAGTAATATATTTCTTTATTATAGGCTGCATTATAGAAGGTATAGGTCTATTGTGTTTCATATGACTGAGTTTACAGTTAAAAATATTTATTCTTTTCTTATAATCTATCAGACTTTGTTCCTTTGTCTGCCTGCCTATCCCTGAATCCAAGGACATTCATTTATTTAAAAAAGATCTGGGCTAATTAATTGTTCTTTAGAGGTTATTTAGGCAGTTTGTTGAAAGTAAGTTAGAAAAGTACTGTAATAAGTAATTGATGAAGCTACACAGATGATAATTCGTAACGTAATATATTACTTTAAAATGAAGGTAACTAGGAGGGGAGCGATTCTTCAGTATAAATCCTGAAATCCGGCTTTTCCGACCTAAAATTGAGGCTCTCGTAAGTCATGCAAATCTGTTTTTTATTTTTTTTATTTGGGGGGGGGGGGGTTGCAAGGCTAGGGTCAGGTTTTGGTAAACATAATGACCGCTCACTGCTGTCAAGTAGTCCATTCATTTGTCACATTGGAGCTTCATTCAAAGCAGAGCTCCACCTAAGAGCCTGCAATCGTTGCGGAAGGTTACCTGATGTGTTCAAGGAATTTTGGACGTGTGGGGCAAACTATTTCTTTCTTAGCTGAAGCCGACAACGGGACAAAATAAATGTAAAGAGAGACGTAGTGGAATTCCCATTTTCGTTTTGACAAGTATAATAAATTCTGTAGTCTACCCCATACATGATCTGGCAAGTGACATTATTCTAAAACGCATATGAATAATTTTACCTGACATGGTTAGAAAACACTGCCTCTAGAGCCAGCTGAACAACGAGAAAATGTCATAGCATGCTCAGAATAGCCTGACCTGACAAGACAGCAGAGAAAATAATTGTATATACAATTTGGGGTTGGCTAATGGTTTGGATGAGATTATTTGATATTTTCATGCAGTAATGTGATGTACATGACAGCAAGACGCAAAGTAAGCAAGACAGAAAAGGAAGTAAACCGTGCCCAACAATCTACTCACGTGACCAGCTTCAGTTGACAAGAGGGTGAACACGGATGATTCAGGTAGGCAAAGCCAATATTGTCTTTCCTTTTTATATGCAGGCGTACTTAAACTTAATCAAGTGGTGCCATTAACATTAATGTGATACAATTCTGGGCTAGCAAAGTACCGTTAATAATAATGATAATAATAACTTTATTTATATAGCACCTTTCAGAAATGAGTAACAAGGTGCTGCACAACAGAAATAAAACATAACAAATACGACAACATAATAAAACCACCAAGAGAACTAAAATTGGACTTAAAAATCAGAAATTTAAAATCACATATCGATAAAAGTGAGTCTTAAAAAGAGATTTAAAAAAAGCCACTGAGCTTGCCTACCTCAGATTGCCGGGCAGGGACTTCCACAGCTGTGGAGCGCAGACAACGAAGGCCCGGTCATCTTTTGTGATGAGACGGGACCTCGGGACCATGCTAAATCCCTGGGGAAGGTTATGCTGTCCCCTAATAGTGTTAACTATGATTTCAACCATAAAGTAAAAAGAATTGTGTAGAATTAACATTTAGAATGTAAATATAATGGTAATGAATGTATTTGCACATTTTAAGGAGTGGAGCAACAGAGAATTATTGAAAATAAGATGGTCACCTGATCACACATTTGTCAATAATTGTGAAATATCTTATTTCACTTTGCTCATGTGTCTGTATCATCTGCAGCACAACTGTCTTGTCAATATTATCAACCTCAGATAATTAGTCGCCATTCTGTGTAACGAAAGCTGCTGGCCTGGTGGAAATGACTTTATTGATGAGCACAGCAACACTATTGACTTTTCCAGTAAAGCAGGAATTAAAAAGCAGCATTTCTCTGGTCGCCATGAGATCCACCCGTGTCAGTTTACCTTGGGTTTTAATATTTCAGTGCGATTAAACATCAAATTAAATGAGACAACCTCTTTAACTCTGAACTCATACACTATATATAGTCTTATTGAGATAGAAAATAAAGACATAAAACAGCGTAAACATATATGTTCATAATGTATTCATTGTCATTAAAATGACAGCTGCTCAGGTGGGAACTAGATTTACTGTGATACATTAGGGAATGCAAGAAAATCTGTTCAGATTAGAAAATGCAAACCCAGGCAAGCGAGGCTCAATTTAAAAACTGAGGAACAGACTGAGTTTCACTATCAGGGTATGGAAAAGTGCTCTGAAAACTCAATATTTGCAAAGTTAGCCACAGTTTTGACAAGGGAGCTGAGATTAAATCAGCCTTAAACTCCCACATATAAACTAAACATATTGTCTAATACGTGTGCAGAATGAATGAGGAATAAAAACACAAATTTCAATTTTCAGTCACCATCATTTCAATATACATTTCAAGTTTCAAATAACAGAAATTCACCTCTGATTTTTTTTTTTTTCCTTTAGATGAATCCTAATGCCCTCATTCATCCTCCAGATATTTTACATGTACTAAGCACCATGCAAGTAGCTCATACACCTTTGCCTGTCATCTTGAAATTTGAATGGAGGGACATCATGAATGTTGAATAAAGTTGCCCACCTGTGTGGCTCTGAGCTGTTGCGTTTAATGTCAGGGCAGTGTGCGCAAGTGGACAGACGAGGCAGCTGGAACAGCAGCTCATTTCACATGCAGCGCCTGCCGAGGGGAAGCTAACGCCCCATATGCACACCAAGCCACAGTCATTATGGAAATACATTTTGTCTGTGCTGACTGCATTATTATGTAGCAAGACAAAAAATTAGCATTTTATATTCTCTCTCTTCATCTGTTTAGAGGCCTCTAGAGATGATCTTTGTGTTGTGTTGTGTGTGTGTGTGTGTGTATGTGTGTATGTGTGTGTGCGTGTGTGTTTGCATGTTGCCATTATATCTTACCCCTGACATGATGTCACTGCCTGCGTAAATACATGGCTGCTGTGTGACTGTGCATGTATGAGTTTATGAATGAAGGAATAATGGAGTGCCAGCATAATAGCTTGTGTGAATCTGCAGAGATGTGTGTGTGCATGCATGACTTGGTGTGTATGTGTGTGTTCTTTTCACTTCACTAAATATTGTTTTAGTACTTCCTGTGTTGGGGCACAACAGAATCAGTGCTACCCCAGTGCTGTCCCTCGTCTGCTGACCGAGCCACATCAGAGCACCCCCTCTTGCTCTCTCTGAGTGATTTGCGAGGCATGGCTGTCCTTCAACAATTGGTTGCCTCTGCGACTGGAAGCATTTATTTCCCCCAGCCTATCAAGCCGCCACTGGCCTCAGCCTGCTGTAATTGTGCTGACCACAGGACATGTTGTTGAAAAAATGCACCGGCTGCAAGGGGCAGAGAAAAAAAAAGAACTGAAGTCAAATATCTTTTCTTCTGTCTGAATGGTCAGGATGCAGGATGCACAGATCTACAGAAACCAGCATGAGACTTGCGAGAAAAGTGCTTTAATTGATTTAGCAATCTTGTGTCAATCTCGGAATGCAAGCCTAATATTAAGGCTAATAATTAACAGGTGCATTAAGTCCATTTTTACCAATCTGTTTCATAAAGTGACTTCGGAGTCTGATGCGTACATTTTAGGACTAGCCTTCTGGCTTGCACCAAAAACAAAAAGAAGTTGCTATTATTACAGCATTTAGCATGGCCATACACAATATTGTCCAGATTATCAAGAGAATCCAGAGTCAAGATTAATGGTAAAATCACAATAAATTTGACCAAATATTATATCAATATTAACATTGCGACAATATCGCAGCGATGACAATTGGTACTTTAACAAAACATTAGCACAAATGTATTTATAATAAATTATGATTAGTACTGAATGGTATATGTGATTGTGTCAGTTTGCCAATAAAGTAAACCAATTTAAATGTCTATGTCTGACCTTGTTCTGACGCAACATCCTTTCACACAATGTCCTGCCCACAACAATATCTGAGCTCAGGAGGTGAAGCCGGTTGTCCAGTAATTGGAAGGTTGCTGGCTCGAATCCCTGGCTCCCCTGGCTGCATGTCAAAGCATACTTGAGTAAGATGCTGAGCCCCAGATGAGCAGGTTGGCACCATGCATGGTAGCCTCTGCCCATTCTATCAGTGTATGAATATGTGTGTGAATGGGTGAATGTGACAAGTGATGTAAAATGCCTTGAGTGGTCACTAGACTGGAAAAGTGCTATAGAAATGCAAATCCATTTACAATTAAAAGCCTATAAACACCAGAGGTGTGAATCTTCAAAATTCAATTAGATTACAATTCAGCTGTCAACGATTCTTGATGCATCTCGATACATCTCAGGTTAGGGCATCCTCAGTGATTTATATTATTTCATATGGCTACTTTTTCATCATTTAAAGTCCCCTTATATTCAGACAGTCCTTCCAATAATCAGACTCCAGCAGTCTACAAAATAAAAGCTGCACCTTTTCAATATTTGTACCTTAGTACATAAACATTACAAAAACAAAACATTGATCCATCTGCAGTGCCTTACACGTTTGTTGTAATCTACAATAATATTGTTTCCATATGGGAGCTTTAAGATGAGGCATTTGACTCGACTGCACACAACTCTCTCAGAGTTGGACGGCAAAGTTGACAGCGCCTCCTCAGGTATTGGCTGATTAGCTGCGCTCTCTGTAACAGTAATTATTTATGGATGCATATTTATTGTTCATAGAATTCAGACATGTACCCCAAGATGTCTGTTTAATTCAATATAAGCATGGGAGCAACGTCGCAATGTAACTTTATTGTCCAATCGATGCGCAATCTTCCACTCTGCATTGTGATGCATCTTATTATTGAGAGATTTCCACACCTCTAATAAACACTGAATAATCTGAATCTGCTAAGATATAGTAACTACTAAATAAATGTAGTGGAGAGGTAATATAAACTAGCAGAGGAAAATAATCAAAAGTTTACTGCAAATGAATATAGCCTCCAAAAGTCAGTTTTCAATCTCCTTGATTGCTAATAATCGATGTTGGTATGGGCTCGTATCATGATAACGATATATATTGTATATTGCCAAGCTGTATGCTGAATAAACATTGCCGATATACACTGACTCTAAATACATTTTCAAGGCTCCTTTGGCTGAAAGTAATAACTGTTTAGGAACTATTTAGCAAATTGATTGTAATAAGAGTCTTAAACTTTTTACATTGTGCCATCCATAGGTTAAATTATACATCTGTCCCATACAGATGTCCCATGTTACATACTTTGTGTTTAGTCATAACTGTTAAATAGTATTATACTAATGTGCCAAACTGTAACACATTACTAGCATGTTAGCATTTAGCTCAAAGTACCACTGAGCCTAAGCAAAGCCACACAGATCCACTAACATGTCGGTAGACTGTTAGCCTTGCTTTTTTTAACAGTCAGAATTTCATATGCAGCAAACATGTACAGTGTGTGATGAGCAGATGCAGTGCGTGTTATTTCACTAAACCCTGAGATAATATGGCGGTAATGACTTAGCAGGCATCTGTTACAAAAGTTAACTGATGATTTGAGATGAGACAATAGAGCAGCCACACCCCAAATTAACAGCAAGTGTTTGGTACAGCCAAGTGACCAAATACCTCTTATTTTTCACTTTAGAGTGACAATTTTGTATTGCCATGCCCGAACACGTCAGTTTAAATACCTAGAATAGAACAGAACAAGAGAACGAAATGTAGACGTTTTTCAATGTTTGCGGCATCATGTAATCATTTTATCTGTGCTGTTTAGTTGATCTCTGCGCCACTGTGTACTGCAACCTGCTTATGTTATTAATGTTATTACTGTTATTTGCCAACCACCTCGGCAGTAAACTTTCACAGCCAAAGGTTGAATAAAGACAACAAACCATGAAACAAATGTCAAATGTTAATATCAAAATCCTCATAAAAAGGCCAGTGGAAAAAAAGATCCACTGATACGCTCTAACCAGGAAAACACAGACAAAACAATGAGCTGGCAGTGAGTGCTGCCTTAGCAGTGGAGGACATGCTAATGAAAATTATAGAGGGGTCATGATGTGGAGCAGTACCCCTTTCAGCACACATCTTTGTGACTATAATCCTGGCGCAAATCAAATCCCACCGCCATATTGAACCTGGATAATTGCAGACAGGGGTCTGATAAGCCCTTGTAATGGAACTCTGTCAATCACTTCATGCCATATACCCTCTCTCTCCTGGGTGTTTGCTCAAATTGAATGAAGAAATCCTGGAGCCACTGACATTTAGGTCCATTGCGCTGCTGATTGTGGGAAGAATGTTCTGGTTTAATTTCATTAACTGAGAGAAAGTAAAAGCAAATTTGCCGTATGAAAAGCAATTATGGCGCTGCTGACTGGAGCTTTTATGCTCGGAAAAGGTCCTCCTCTCATTGTCTGTCCGAGTGCAGGAGAGTTCCCACAATTTACTGCATGAGGTATTTATCATGAATGCAAAACACAGGCCTCATGGTGGGAAATTATTTGGCCTCAAGGTCACCGTAATCCAAACTGAAGAATTTCATGTTTACTCTGCACCCATTAATAATTATTCATTAAGTTGAAGTTGCTTGGGTGATGTGTTGCCTCCTGTGTTCATGTGACAATTACATGCAGAATAACAATTCACAGAAGCAATGGTATTCATTTGTGTCCCGGTGGGTACAGTTTATCAGACACTGGACTACAGGGGCACAGGCCTGCCTTTGTCAAGGTCGGATTCATACTTGATTACAAATAGGACAGCAATAAACGAGGACATTAAGTCGGACAAAAAACAGATGTGGTGGATTCATGGGTTGCAAATAAAATTACATTAAACCCAACACAATTTTGTAAATCCTACACAGACAATACCCTAATTATTTCAAATAACTTAAAAGATAGGTGCTTCTCTTTGGTTAAATAAAGCAGTCCATTTCATTTCTGTTTTGAACTACAGCAATTAAAAGTCAAATGATAAATAGTTGATTGAAAATTATTTGTCAACCATTTTAAAGATTGATTAATTTTTTCCAGTAATTTTAAAACAGTTGCCTCCTCCGGCTTCTTAAAATGTGAGGATTTGCTGCTCTTCTCTGACATTTATGATAGTAAATGAAGAGTCTTTGGGATTTGGACTGTTGGTCGAATGAAAGCAGCAATTTGAAGACATTAACATTCTTAAAGCTATTTTTTTTTGCACAGGAGCAAAAAACATGATTGGATGTATGCCTAATCATAATGGTGAAACTGCAGTTTGTGATGACTTTCAGTTTATTAAAACAATACTTAGATGATAACTTGTTTTGAAAATTCTGTTTTTTAATTGCACAGTACAAAATTGGTACTAGAAAAAAGGTAGTGAAAAGGCATTTTCACTGTCATTTCCTGTTGCTGCTCCTCTGTTGGAACCTGCTTTTGGTTCATCATTTGTAACCACAGCAACCTAACTTATCACACAGGATTTATAGTCTTAATTGTCATCCATTTCCACAAGCCATTAAATAATTGAATATTTGACATATGAATGCATGTTGATGATTAAAGATGATTAAAGAAAGCTGACTGGAAAGAAAGAAAAGAGACAGAACTGGAAGCAGTTTGAAATAACTGATAAGGTATTTCTTCATATTTTCAAATAATGGATGGAAAATGTACAAACTGTGAAAGTCCTCCATGGTATTGGACACATCAGCACTCTTTCCTATCATAAAATGAATAGATTACCATTATTTCCAAATGAGAAGAAAATTACAATATACAGTTTTGACAAGCAAAACTTGATGAAGTACACATTCTACTGTGTGTGTCAGCAGTTCATTTTTACTGATTTTACAGAAGAAGGGATGCACAACAATCTAAATGTGGCACGTGAAGACTGTCACACATTATTGAAGAAACCTAACAGCTGATGAAAGCTTGAGGCAAACTCATAAACCAGGTACACAAGAGTGAACATTTGATGATCAGTTTTGTTGGAAAGGAAAACGTACATCTCCTTCTAACACACTGATATATCAGCCTGTTCTAATTCCCAATGCATCTAATATAGAGCCTGGTCAGAGGCCCTCTGCTTCTGACTCTGTAGTTACCCCTCTAGTGTCACTTTTTGAAGTACCCTCCTAGTGCAGTGATGTAAAGAACCTAGTAAATTATGACAATTTTGGGTAGTGTGTGCACTCATGTGTGGTCATAGTGGTCAGCTAAGAGGTCAACAAGCATCTTTTTATAGTAAATATTGCACAGTCTACAATCTTATATCTTAATTTGCACATTCCGCTCTGTTTTGAATGTGCTCATGGCTAGATGTGGAAAACATGGGTTGACTTATCGAGTTGATAACCTCGTCTTTGATTACTGCTGAGCATGACTGTGATTGTTAATGTTAGTGAAGCCAGATAACAGAAAGATAACCTGGGTATTCTGAACTCTCTTCGTAGCACAGGCGTCTGTTGCTGTCCGTCCGTCCGTCCGCCTCATTCTCCCTCTCTCATCACTGGGTGGGATGATTTGTATGCATGTCTTTGCTGCATCTTACTCCATCCCATTTGTATTCCCCATGAAGCTCTTCTCTTGACTCCTATTGCATATATGATATAATTCAGTCTGTGTATGTGTCTATCAGTTGCCTCTCTCTCCCTGTCTTTAGTTTCTGCTGCACCGTCATTGTGCCCTGCTCTTTTCCTGTCTCAGACTCCAAGGTGGCCCAACTTCAAGTGCATTCAGTTTTAGCCAAGACAAAATTAATCATGTTAAAAATGTGTGGTGGTGTCTGGAAAAGCAGATGAAGAGGTGAACAAGCCTCTGAACTGTTTGAGCTAGAGGACCCATCCTGACAGGCACTAGTGCAGATTATGTGCCCTCTTCAAGGATTTATACTCAGATCTAAAGAATTTGTCTGAGACAGGCAAATCATCTCAGACAAATGACAGCTTTACCTATGACTGATCTATGGAACAGAAAATCACTTTACAATCATCAGCTAATCTGAGACATAGCTCTTTAGATTTCAATAGATTGTATAAGTAGGTAGAAAAAGCAAAACGTTTGTTGGGGAAGGAAGCCGGGCTGATAAAAATATGCAAAGATAAGTCACGATTGGTAGAAACAGCATCTACTTACTTAAAAGTGCCACATCTTGTTTTGAAGTAAAGCACTTCTAAAACCACCTCACCACCCCTGTGATACCCCCTGCCAACCACTGACCACACACATAGTCATGCACATTTATTCACATTGCTTCTGAAAACATTATCAATTGTTGAACAACAGGCCACTGCTGTTTAAACAAATCTGCGACAAAACGGTGAAGTGAGATGAGAAGTAAAAACTTACAGAAAGGGTGCTGAAAAATCAATCATGGCCTTTATATCCACAGCTTCAATTCCAAAGTATCCTGCTGCTTGAGTGCCATGGGCTGTTCTGTCTTTTCATCCTGTGAACATGCCCCCGCCGAGGTGGTAGAATAGTCTGAGTGCATGGTAGAGGTCACTACCTACCCACCTGTAATTCTGTCAGAATCCCAACAATTCCCGCATCTCTTGCTGGTCTGAGAGAACACCGTGGATTAAAACCTGTTGGTCACACTGCGAGCTATCAACACACGGAGGTGAAAGAGAGGGACTATGAACTTCTGAATGGCTCCCTGTGGCTGCACTATGTCCAGGGAAAATATGTTGCCCTGAGCGCGCCATGTAAGAACCATCAGGGTGCGGAAATGTTTTTAGACATAACAAAATGTTCTAATGACTGAGTGGAATCCGTATCAGGCAGGTCATGGCAACCTGAGAACAGAGTTACTCTTTTTATCAGGCTAAATGCCTCGATACACCAGGGACATGCCAAATGAGTAACACGAAAATCTGAAATACTCGCCTGCAATGCCAATTTGCATCATTTTGTTCCGCATCTTGTTCAACATCAGCCAGTGACGATGATATTGTTCTCCTCCTTGTCACTCAACAGAAGAAGTACCAACACTTTAGGTCAGTGTTTAGCCCCAAATTCTAACCCAAAATGATTTTATGGCCTGGGAATGAGACTTAACAATCAACTTTCTTTTTCTTTTTTTTGCCTTAGTGCAGTAAGTAACTACATTACTTTTGAAAATTGCACAAACACATGTGACTTAGTTACTCTCCATCACTGGTTTTACTGACTATTGACTTATTTACACAGGTTAGGGCCTGGTCAGGGAGAAATGGAAAGTTAAAAGTGGCTTCAGTCACTTTTGAAAGATCATAGGTTTAACATCTTTAACACCATCTTTTGAAACTGGTTGCTGTATTTTCAAGACATATGCACACATAAATACACACGTGGTGGAAACCAGGCTAATGCAGCCTGAGACATTATTGAAATGTATTCCCTCAAATAGTAATTTTGTGTTGATGAAAAATGCTGCTGGGTACCAAGTAAAGACAACCAAACACTGTTCAAAATCCATTCATATTTAAGCATTGTGTGTCTACTTGTACTGTAGTGATAAAACTGAGGGTCAGGTTTAGCCAAAGCATTTTAGTAGACCTCCATGAGCCACACCTCTGTACTGTCCGGATAATGAATACATCGTAGTGCAGCAGCTTTCCCTTTCAGCTCTTCGTCTTTTCACTCCCACAGATTGATTTAGCCACTATTATCACTCCACTATTCAGAAATATGCTAACCGCCAGCCTTTGCAGAGTTCTCTGAGCCAAGAGTGGTTACATCAGTGAAATGTCTCAGATATTCAAATACTTGACTTTAAATAAAGGAAGTAAAGGGTTGTCGATCAAAATGAATTTATAGGTCTAGATGAGCAGTCACTGTCACTGTGTCGTACACTGAAATTCAAACATTCTCCCTATTATATTTTGAAAGGGAAGTAAACATGAATAGAACAGCAGTACCAGCTATGTCTTTTGATAAAACTAATTACAATCTAAAATAATCACCACAGTGCCAGCAACCTGCAGCGAGCACACAGCATACTTTTTGCTTTATGTAATAAAACAGAAGCAGAATATTTCACAAGGGTAAATGGGAATCAGGGCCCAGTGAGAGGCCCTTGGGGCCAAACTCTGCCAGGTTGCTGGTCTCAGCACAGGCCTTCTTCGCCAAGCCTGTCTCATTAGTAAGGCAGGGAAATGTCACAGGATAGCTGGTTGGGTAAAAGAGGTTGACCTGACTCACAAGTGGAACCGTTCTGGGAACCTGCAGCTATACTAAAGTAATGGGGAGGGCTCCGAATATTGTTTCACACATTGTTCTCGTATCCATGTGTGGGGCTTTTGTATGGAAGGAAGAAAATAAGTCAGCATTATATGGAGGAAGTACGGGCAGATAAAAAAAGTCCTTGAGAAGGATACTAGTAATATTGCATCACTTTTTCTGTGTTATAATTGTGCTTCCTGAAACACAATGAGGGAAGATGAGAATTCAAAGTGGTCCGTGGCGAATGATGAGAGAATGATAAAACGATGCCCCGCACATCCTGACAGAGGTTGAAATGAGATGCGGTAGGGCCGGGACAAAGACGAACCTCAAGGGAGACATAGCAAGAAACTTTAATGAATTCTTATTTTGCAAGGCCATCTATTGCATCTCTTATGCTGCCTAACAAGAACCAGTCACTGTTTTGAGGCAGTGGTGTTACGTGGCGCAACCTCTCTGAGCAAAAGGAGGTGGAAAAAAAAGGTCTCCTGCTGAAATTACGCTTGATAGAGTTAGTGAGTCTTCAACAAAGTGGAAAGCGTTTCAATATTTTCTATGTGGTTTCTGCAGTGTGAAGCAGGGAATCGCGGACAGTATTAAGCAATAACTAAATGGCACAAGGTCATAATTGCTTTAATAAAACCGTCATCAGCACCTGTCAATGGCAAACTTAGTTGATGTTGACGATTGTCAGTTATAACTTATTATATATAAGTTATTATGAGAAGTGTCAAAACATTTCAGTCCACTGTGCAAGTATGGTGGAAGGAAGTAAAATGTGGCAGGTTGACACAAATGGGTTAATGGTACTGAACTAAAAAGTGGAAACAAGTCTACCAGGGCCCAAGCACATTGCATAGCTTAGCTTTTATTATTTTTATATTACTATGTGAACTCTTACATTTTGTGTTTATCGTACCTGTTTTGGATTGATAAAGAAATAAAACGAATTCCAAATGTTTTTGTCAAAAAGACATTGACACTTTTTGTTCCCACTTTCCTGAGTTGACACTCCATGGATGTTTCAGTTGCTGTGTTTGGCTTTGATGTTCTTTTCTGCCAGCTTATCTCTCAGCTGACAACTGACCTTTCTTAAAGTAGGTATCACCACATAGCTTACCAGTCTGACCAAGTATGACCCCCTACCCAATCCTTCTCAGCATATCCTGCACTGGGTAGGCAGCTGCTATTCTCCAATAAACTTTAAATGACAAGTATCTGGCACAGCTGTTGTTGGAGCATTCCTTATAAAGCACATCGGACGTATTGTGTACACAGGGATTACTGTAAAGACTTGTTCTATAAGAGCTGGCCAGAGCACTTAGGAAGGGCACTGAACAGAATGATGAGTAAACTGGAAGTGAACATTGTGCTTGAGAATGTCAGGAGGGTGATTTTGGATAATTAGAACTGGGAGATAGTACCAAAGAGAAGGAAAAGCTGCATTACTCTGTTTGTTGCCAAAAATCAAACAAAGTAGTTGGTTGTCTTTAAAGTAGAAGCAGCATGAAGAAGTACACTTTGTTTTGTCATGTAGCCATAGAGTTTAACATATTCCATGGTGTTTCGGTGGATGTGTTCTGGGCATAGACCTGCTGAAATGTATTGACTGACCATGGATGGAAACGTTCTCTTTGATGCCACTCTTTTTGATCTGTTTGGGTTGTTGCAAGGTCCCAAAGTGATGCTATGAGAGAAGACAGCAAACCAGCTTCAGTGGGCAGAGATCACAGTCATACAAAAACACTGCAGAAACCCATTCACCAACAGCTGCCGCACACAAGCTGCAACACACAAATCCTCTTGAAATGTATGTGCATCTTAGAACAATGGACAGTGCCAAATGTCATAACATGCTCTTGAAGCAAAATTGCTCAGCGGAAATGTCAAAAAGTTCAGCTGGTTATTGTAGCGATCCCAATTCTGGAACTGATTTGAAAATTGCTATTATCAACTGACAAAAGTACAAGTTGATTCCGGACAATGACTTGTGAGACCCATTAGGGCTGGCTGATATGGCCTAAAAACTGAATTTGAACAGTTGAACTGAACTGAATTTTTTCACACCAAACTCGATGTACAATTTTACTCAGTTTTTTTTTCCTTCTCTAAAACAAACTTCAAATGACAAATAAATTATTGAAAGCATTGCATTTATTTTAATGCATTTATTCAAAACAAATTTGCCCTGCCATTGTAAACAGTGCACCTTCGAACTCACTTGAAAAAATAAATAAAAGTGCATCCTTTTGAAAGAATGTGTCCCTTTTTGATAAAATGCTTTTGTAAACATAACTTAAACATGTCAGATTGCTTGCTATCATAAAAACAGATCGGTTTCCATATTGGTATTGATAAAGTGTTTCATTAAATACCTTATTTTGCAAAAGGTGCATTTTGAAGATATGTAAACTAAATTAAACATCTGCATACATTGCATTGCATAGTAAACATGACATGTGGGTTGACGTACAGGACATGAGGTGTGTGCTTGCTGTCTTTTTAGGACATTTTTTGACCAGGAAGACAAGCCTGTCACCTACCTCTGGTTTGAGACATGCCCCGTTGTGGCTTCGTAGCACAAACCTGGGGTCGAACATTTTCAGCATGTGGATGAACCTCCGGCTTTTATACAGTTCTACTGCATTGAAGTAGGAAGTATGTATTCCTATAGAAAAGTGGGAGGTTAAGTAGCTTTTTCATGGATGGCCAAATGAGGCTGTGTTTGATGGTGGAACGGTCATAACAACAGATACAGGAAATCTTTCCTGCCACAAGCCATCACTTTATATAATAACTCTCTCATCTCTGCCTGACAGAGAGAACTCTGATCTCTCTACTGTTTTGTTGTATATATTACTATTGGGTTTTTTTATAGTATATTTTGCATAGGATATAATTGGTCGTTTTTGACTATTTTTGATTTTGTCATTATATTTCACCTCAAAAACTATTTACCTTGCCTTGCTTGGTGTCATTATTTTAAGCACAACCTCACATGTGTGACTGTGCAGTTATGTTTTTCATTTTGACATACTGTATTAACACAACAGACCTAAAATCACAAAAAAACATAAAATCCGAGTAGGAAAAAGTTAGATTTGTTTCTGTGAAAACCACAAACATTTTTAACAAACCATTTTTCTTACTTATAATGCAAATACAAATTGTTGTTTGCTAAATTTGTGCATAAGTGAAATTTGCAAAGTTATAACTATTTACATTTAAATGCAGACAACACCTCAGGTCTCCCTCAGCTCCTTCCTGCCTGCACCGCATTCAGCAGTCTCCTCATTGTTTTGACTCATTAAACAAAAGAATGACTCCACTACACACTAAACTCACTACACCAAACACTACATAACACACTAACTATACATTCCAAACATGCTAAATGTCGCAAATCTCTCAACTCTCAAAACTCGCTATCACTGTCTCTCTCGCCGTCACTGTCGCTGTCACTCTTCCGCCGCCGTCCCTCTCACAACTTCCCCTGTTCCTAAGCAACCAAATCACGTGGTTTGCCATATATTTGTGTGATTGGTTAGTGTGGTGCCTTTTCCCACCAATAGGAAAGGAAGTAGCACAGGTTTTTTTTGCTTGCCAACACTTGCATGGTGGACATTATTCATCATAAATCCGTTTAGGTTTTTTTTGGCCTATTAACACGATTTAAAAACTGGTACATAGTTTGAGGGCCGCACCAACACATACGTCGAAACCGAGACTCATGGAGGCTGCATCTTGCTGTTACGTCATGTTAAATTGGTCATGTGATTAAGATGCACCGGTGCGTCCGTCGACTCAGGCTATGGTTGACAATGCTAGCGGAATTTGAAAATCATTTCTGAAATAATTTATTAACGGTATCTTTGTAGTCCAAACAAATCCGACGTTGCACACCCTTAAACCATGCAGGAGCCATGTTGAAAATCTCAGGTCAGTCTGATCCTGATCTGCAGAGATATTTGAGGCACACACACACTGACACACAGACAAACAGAGATTTCTTGCTTTTATAAAGAGATATACTGTATATACAGGCACCATATCTTTAGCGATATGCAACGTCCACAGAGCTGTCCATACATCTCCAAAGCTGTCCACAGAGCCCCTTTCTTGTCATAAGGAACACAATGATTAAATGATTCCGCTAATGTTGGCTGCTTTATAGCGGGTATTTGTGGGCTGCCGCGGTCTTGTACACAAGTGTCCCATTCTGATACATGCATCTGTTTGAGGTGCTGAAATAAATGGGTCGGTCCGCTGCCTTTAGTTGCAACGGCTTTTGAACAAACTTTGCAGTGGACGATGGTTTGTTTGAGGTCCACACCACCAAACTGAACTACTAACGAGACAGTGCTTTTTTAGGAACAAACTCTTGACTTGCTGCCATGTTGTTGTGTTTGTTTCTCTGTGGAATGTCAATGCGGGGGGAGGGTGGAGCCCACTATGAACTACGGGAGCCCATGAGGAGCGGTAGCGGAGCGAGTTAAAGAGAAAATCAAAACCACAAACTCGAATTAATCAATTTTAGCGATTTATCGCCCAGCCTTAAGACCAATGAAAAGACATTTCATCCATCCATCCATACACTCCTGCTGTACATGAAGTATAAAGGACATTATACTTCATATATTTTTCTAAAGGCCCCTCTAGGGAAGGGCATTGGAAATTAGCTAAGGCTATAAATGCTATGATGCTTTCTGTTGGATTGTTGTACAACCCACATGATTTGTATCTGTCCCTATCAAATAAACCATATACAGTACAATACAATATATATATGTGATATTATAGTCCTAATGTTGATTTTGAAATATAAAAGCTCTCCTAATTGTATCATGTTGAACTTATTTTGTCTTGATTACAATGAAAGTGTTTTTCCATGATTTATAATGAGAGTATTGAAGCTAAAACATGATGAAAATGAACAGTTAGGAACCCTGACCTTAGTAATGCAGTTAAAGTAGACGTTGTGGACATTGATTTTATGATTATTTGATGGAAGTAAGAAGTAGGTGATGAGTTTGCAGAATATCTTAAAGGTTCATAAGGGTTACTCTAGCCTACCAAACTGAAACTGTCCCTCAGGGTTTACAAAAAGTCCATCAAATTTAACCGATCACCAAACCAAGTGCACAGATCATTTAGAGGAGAGCTGTCGTTAACGGCCTGGCTGGTGGCTGTATTTGATTCAAGGGCTATTCAAGTCAGGTACCAAGCCAGCCGAGGCAGGGTGGACGTTTGGACGTAGGCAGTGAGAAGCTAGGCATGTCTCCTTGCTACCAGCTTAAGCAGTTCCTGTTTAATTCCACTTTTAGGAAACACCTTGTAGGTTTAAGGACCTAACCCTCATAACAGAGAGCTGCTCCAGTACCTCCTGGACAGGGGTGTACTTGGGATCTAACAAAGGTCTCAAAATGGAATTTAGATTTTGGATATGGAAATAGCACTGATAGTAAGTATCTTTGACCACTTTTCTATGGAAAAAGGGTAAGTGGTTTAACCAGAATGCTTCAGAAATTCTTCAGACAATCAATTAGAATGAGAAAATATCATTAAAACATTTTGTAGCTGTGGTAGATAACACTAAAAAAATTCAGCTACTTTGATATTACATTGAAGGGTCAAACATATGTTATGAGAGAATATAATAGCAGCTAATCTAAGTAGCTCTGTCATCGTCTCAGCTTCATAATCAACCCCTTTCCTCCCGTTTTCTCCTGCCACAATGGATTAGACTAAATGGGAGTTTAAGGAATTGCACTCTTGATGTGAATATAATTCGGTTTATGAACATTTTTTTCTACTCTCAAGATTTAAAAACTCCATATTTTTTAAGCTTTGACATCGTGCTTTCAAGTTGAATGTTTGCATCTATGGCATGTGCAGACCAATTGGTTTGAATATTGTTATCTTTGACATAATTGCCATCACTTCAGTCTAGAAGACTGAGCCATTCTGCACCAAATTAAGCCAATCAATAGCAATCAATTGTGAGATGGGTAAAGTTAATGTTGCTATTCTGTCTGTGAAGCCAGTTTAAATGACCAATAGCTGGATAATGTGATCGAAGGGGCACGTCCCATAGTTCTGTAGCACAGTGTCGGCAATTCTGAATGCTATATGAAGTTCTTAGACCAATGGGTGCTTAAGACATAGAGTCAGCAGCTGTTTTGAAGTGTCTGGGAGACAGGGCTTCATCTGTCTGGTCGTGGGAATCAAAGAAGACGAGCATCATATCAGACATGCAGGGTAGAAGATATATTAGTTTAACAAAATTGGTCGAAACGTTTTGTTTATTACCAAAAAGGAATCACTAAATATGAGTTGGTCTGTAAATTTAATATCATGATTGATTGCCATTTGTTCGATTAATACAAGCTCTGTTGTCTGCAGAGAGTCAAAGAGGTGCCAAGGAGTTATGAGTTTGAGAGAAAGGGCGAGTCTACTGCCGCTCACACACATACTTGATGAATTTATACTGCGTGTGGGACCTGCAAAGGAAAGGTTTAGAAAAGAAAAGAACCAGAAGCAGCAGAAAGAAAAACATGCGCAAGGGGATAAATATCTCCATCTAATTTTCACTTGTGCTGCAAATGTAAATATGAAGTATCCCAGACATTTTAGAATAGAATACACTTGAATGGGAATGATAGGTCCATCTGTCCATTATCTATACCCGCTCGTCCTGTCACATTTTGCTGGAGGTACAAGTCAATGACATCTATTAATGCTGGTTTAAGGCCCCAAGCACATTTCATGAAGTATTTTGAAATTACTTCTAATGTCATTGTCATTGTCCATTGTCTTTTATCAGCTTAACCAGCAAAGAACAAAAGGTCACATCTTTGCAAGTGCAGCAGGTGATTGTGGTTATGTGATGTGTGTGTGTGTGTGTGTGTGTGTGTGTGTGTGTGTGTGTGTGTGTGTGTGTGTGTGTGTGCGTGCGCGCGCATGCGTGTGTGTGTGTGGGTGCATGTGCGTGTATGGGACTCTCTGCATGCAAAATGTATGGTGTGAGGATTAAAAGCACAGTCTATGTAAAAGAAAAAAAAAAGTCCCTCCTTTTATGCTAATCCACTCATCTGATGTGACCAGATGATGCGCCGTCGCAAAGTCACTTTAATCAGATATAATGAAGTTTGAATAGAAAGGATGCAGCCCAAGCATCCACCGCCTCTCCAGCTGTGTCTCCCAGCTCAATGAGATCAATAAGAACTCAACAAGTCTGTGCTGCTGATTCATCCAATCAGAGATTTAACTTTTACTTTGGTCACTCAGGTTAGTTTCAGCGTAGGAATAGAGGTAATTAACAACGTTTCTCCACAAGAAGAAGCAGATATCCTCCCTTTGCAGACATATTGCCTCTGGCTGTCTTCACCTTACACTTTCAACCGGATTAGGAGGAAATCATGATCAAAGGTGGGGGGATTATATTGGACATTTGGGGCTGATAGGTAGGGGCAACATGTGGGCCTCAGTGTATTTATGCTTCACAGTAAGGTGTTGACCTAGTTATAGAAGGTCGAGTAAGGAGGCAGCCAATAGACAAGGACATATGTAGCAATAATTGTATTCAAAATATGAGAAGAATCTGTGAGACACGGATCACTCATGAGTTTTTCTTAGGACAGTGTGACATGCATAGGACATTAATCAAATCATTGCAGATAGGCTTTTGATGCCCAAACCTCAGATACAATTTTTTTTTATTGAACTATCACTCTAAGCGCCCTCCAGGGTTGTGCCAGGTTCCTTTGAATAAAGTTAGAGGGCGATGTAAGGTCAGCATGACAAAATTTAATCGTCTTCTATGTCAGATACAGGAAGAAGGCTTTTACTGTAATTCAGAATCAAAGGAATAGCTTTGTTGTGTGGCCACAGCTTAGAGGAAGATTTTCCTGTAAAGCTCTGAAAACATTAAAACAATGTTTCTACTGTACCATCTCCAAATTAAAATGTTACTGTCCTGACTATCCTCTCATCCTCATGTATGGAGAGGGATTAACCCAGCAGAGAAGATTCACATAAGTCACCTCATCCAAAAAACCCATTTCATCATTGAAGGCCAGGGCACAGCAATATAGCAGTAGTATAATAACACTGTCTTTGCATTTGATGAAATAATGTATTTTCTTTCTCATTTAATTGGTATTTACTTTAAAAATAACAAGTTGACTCCTGATGACTTCAAATGAAAATACTGCTGACTTGAAAGAGCATAAAATCACTACCACAGCACAATAAGAGCAAGATTATTGTTTATTAGATGCCATAAAATCCAAAATACTGAAGCACTTACCATAAAAAAGAAATAGCAAAACAGGATTTAGCTTAGCTTAACATATTGACTGAAAATGGGGGGAAACTGTCCAGGCCCTCACCAAATGTCCAAACAAAAGCTCATAGATTCAATATATATGCACTGTGTTACATCTTCAACAAAGTGTTAAAATGTCAGGCTGTGGTTTTACAGGGAGATATGCACAGGATTATTTTTTGACTTGGAACAGGGACTTTCTGAAGCCTGTTCACAGTGAACTTACCAGGCAACAGAGACTATCTGTAAGAGAGTTTAAAAATGTTGAACTATTCCAATATTTGGAAATCCAGCCTAAAAAGATCTAGTTGATGATTTGGAAGGACTCAGATTTGATAAGTGGGTCCCATTTTGGAATTTGAATTTGATAAAATGCTTTTGGACGTCTAACCTATTCCTGCATGTACACCTCCCACAGCATCCACTTAACACAGCACGTGTAGACTCCAGCCATGCCTGAAGGCAGCAGAATAGATGAATTCATAAGGTAACCACAATTGTCGCTGGTTCCTTGACCATGGCAGATGAGAAGTGGTTCGCCACAATGCAATATTTAACAGTCAAACCCAAGACTGAGGCCCTTGTGTATCCAAAGAACTCAGAGAGAGCATGTAACACCACAGCATCTATAAAATATGGGCTATTCACAAGACAGTGGCAGACCTCTTCAGTAGGTTGCAACAGTATTGTTATGGTATTGTCTAAATACTTCTTCAAAAACAACAATGCCTGTTTTCTTCAATTGATTTTTTCCTGCTCAGTTATTAACATAGATATCATGCTGCATGTCTGAAGCTGTGATAAAGTTGAATGTCTATGACTTGCTATCTTGCTATCTTCATGGTCACGTTAACGATGTCAGGTTGCTGTTGAATCTGAGGTCATATGACCCTCGCTCTAGGGCTGTCAATGAATATTCTAAATCCAAATATATATTCGAATATTTTTTTAAAAAAAACGGAGATTCGAATGTGAAAATTGATATTCGACTGTGGAAAAAAACACATCGGTGGCTGCTTTGCGAGTGGGCGCACTGCATGACGGGTCAGGGACAGGTCACAGGAGTCGCACATGCACAGCGTGATGCAGATGGCAGAGAGAAATCCAAATGGCAGAAAGTTCAGAGCCCAACTCGGCAACAGAGAGAGTGGTTCTGACTCCAAGCCAGAGCATGTGAGCGGAGCTGAGCGCAGAGAGAGCGAGGAGCGGAGCGTGCGCAATATAGTCGGAGCGCAGAGCGGGTTTTAATCCAAAGGCCGGAGCGCTCCAGTTCCGTTCCGATACCGCTCTCCACGAGTCTCGGGCATGCACAAGTCCAGACTCACGTGTGCCTTAAAGAGTTAGCCTACATCAGAGGTCATTCGTTGAGAAATGGAGTTTGTAAAATATTTCGAAAAGCAAGCAGACAGGTCATAGGAATCGCTCCCTCTTTTAAATTTGAGCGAGCATGAAGCGTTTTCACCAGAGCTGAATGAAATTTTAGGTGAGCGTAAAGTGGTCTGTGAGCGGTGCTGTCTGGTTTAACTTTAAGCGATGGAGCGAAGGAGCGAAGAAGTGAACACCCACGTAAGCGGGGAGCGGAAATTCTCGCCGCTCCGCTCCGCTCACATGCTCTGCTCCAAGCAACCTCAAAAGCCCTGTTTGGAAATACTTAGGATTTTGGTCAGTAGACGGCAAAAATGCGGAACATCAGGATAAACTTGTATGCAAGTTGTGTAAGCTACAGTTAGCTTACCATTCGACCACAAGCAACATGAGGGCACATCTCGAAATGGTGCACCCAAATGAGCATACCATGTGTGGAACTCCAACCAGACAGCCACGTCTCGATTCATATTTTTCACCACCCGCCACAAGCTCTTTGTCTGCAGCATGACAAGAGGCGTGCCCGAAGAAACTAGCTTCATTCATATGCAAGGACATGAGGCCCATCAGTATCGTTGATGGCACGGGCTTCAGAGAGTTTTGTGAAGAATTGGAACCGAGGTACCGTATCCCGAGCCGTGGAACAATCACCAATAGAATCGAAGAAATGTATAACAGCACATCAGGCAATATAAAAGGAGTTACTCAAAGACCAAGATGTGGCTCTTACCATGGACGGGTGGACCTCCCTAGCAACAGCAACGTTGCAGCAACGGCCGAACTGGATTTCAAGTGAATGCAAAATACACAACTTTGTGCTTAAGACAAAAGAGCTTACGGAAAGCCACACTGCAGAGCATGTAGGCGAATGCCTTCAAGAGATCTTGGATGTTTATGGCATAAAAAGGGGACCTGTGATTGCTGTAACAACGGACAATGCCACTAATTACGTCAATGCAGTGGAGAGACATCTTGAAATAGTGAACATACCATGTGTGGCACACACAATTAATTTGGCTGTGCGTAAAGGGCTCGGGGTCAGAGCCATTGAAGCACCCGGTAGTAGGCTGAAAGTGGCGGCGGCACATTTCAGCAAATCTACCACCGACAGCTTCCTCATCCAGCAAAAACACATTTTTTTGGGATTGAAAACGGAGAAGCTGAATAACGACTGTCCGGCGCGATGGAACAGCACATATGACATGATCTGCCGAGCGTCGGAGCAGCAAGCAGCTCTGTCTGCTGTCATCTTTGAGAAAAAACTGTCTAGAATGGAGCTGACCACAAGCGAATGGTCCCTCGTGGAAAAGGTGAGCGTAGTGTATGAAATTTGCAATCGGTGGGACAAATGCTAATGCACTATTTTTTGTGTTGTTGTTGTTGTTAAATAGGTAGAATGATGGCCCTAATTTACTGTGTGTGAATGTTAATAAACTGGACAAAGGCAGACCTGACCCAATATCAACACATATTATATTTAATTATTTACTACAGGTACAAGAGGTTCTTAAACCCTTCAAAGTGGCAACTGACAAATATCCAACTGCGTCGACTGCACTGCCTATAAAACATGTTTTCTCTCTCAACTGAACAAGCAAACGCCAGACAAACCAGAACCACCTGCATTGTCAGAGATGAAGACAAAAATCATCACCGATCTGGAGAAGTGGTATAGTGAGGAGAAGGGCGCATTTATGCTGCTGAACATAGCTAGTTACCTGGATCCACGCTTTCATCACCTCGTTCATTTAAAAGAGAAACAAAGACGAGAGGTGCAGGCGGCTATACTGGAGATCAAACAGGTGAATGTGGCAGGTGGCACAGGCAGTGAAACCGGTGCCGGGCAACCCCATGATCAGCACACTGCTGGGTAAACTGCTCAACAGCTATGGGGGATCTCTTCAGAGACACATATTGCACGGACAGCCCTGAGTCAGACCAGAACATCAGTCTGCTGCTTCAAAGAGAGATGTCGATGTATGAACAAGAATCTCCAATACCTGCTCAACAAAACCCTCTCATGTGGTGGAAAACTTTGGGCTCTGGGAAATACCCTCACATATAAATGCAGTTTTTCCTCTTTTTTTATACAAACGGCAAGAACGTAAGTAGCCAACTTTTTGGTTTTTAATAGCACTTTATTGGTCATTAGGTCATTTACTTATTTTGTAATGTGTAGGTATGTTTTAGGCATGTTAAAACTGAAATAAAATACCTATACAAGTGGTTGTGTCTCCTTGTATTAGTTTGTCCACCTGTTATTGACATTATGCGCAAATAGATATTCGAATGGTTCTAACCTATGGGGTTTTTTTTTTAGAGGGAATATTCGAACATCATTTTGGAGCAATTTTGACAGCCCTACCCTACTCCCATATTATGATTTTCCTAATAAACCTGTTCAGTTAAGTGAAAACAAGACATTCAGTAACAGTGCTTCTTCAGTATTGCTGGATCACTAATGTTGTGTAGATCTTCTGAGGCTGGAGCCAGCTCAGTTACAG
Source organism: Diplodus sargus (assembly GCA_903131615.1). Classification (NCBI taxonomy): domain Eukaryota; kingdom Metazoa; phylum Chordata; class Actinopteri; order Spariformes; family Sparidae; genus Diplodus; species Diplodus sargus. The sequence goes on from CAEMYA010000212.1 coordinate 659,597, forward strand.
ACATCTGGTGAGGAGTTGAAGATCTTTCTAAATCTAAATTGATCCGCCTGCTCCCTTCATTGGTGATAGGAGTGAGTCTCCTGGCTGTGTGAGACAGTTGGAGGTTGGCATGAGGGCGACAATGGGAAACAGCTGTACAGTTGCGTGCTATTGGGCAACTCCTACTTTATAACAACTCTGAGGTGAAACAAAAACCCTAACCTCCATCAAATTATTTATCCCCATCATGCTTCCCCTAAACGGATTTACCAGACCAGCATTCAGGCAACAAAATTCAATTCCTCTGTCCTTTAGACCAGGGAACCTTCTTTCCATTTGACAAGCTCAAGACAGAATGTCACATGCATGTTTCTTTTTCGTTTGGTGTTTCTGTCTCGCCACAACATAATGAAGGCCAGATTGATGGATTGCTGCAGTGATTTTTGTCTTTGTGGAAGGTTTTCTCATCTCTGCAAAAAGGCTGAGACTCTTGAGTTCTTGGTCACCCGTGTTGCCAGGTTACAGTATTTGACCAGACAGCAGACTTTTGAAACTCTTGCTGGCTCATGTTTAACAAAGATGTGGAAAACTATAAATCTGTCAGAAATATACACCTTCTCCAGGTGTATAGTACTGCATGAAAATTCTATCAGGGAGGTCTGTATATGTGATGTCTTGGTTTTTGCTCCGGCGTGCTCTGTGAACTCAGTTTACAACGACAGATGCGTACAAGCCCAAATATTTACACCTTAATTTAAAATGGCAACATAATTACCCCTTAATGGATATGATAAGGGGACGTACAATTAATTTGCATTTATGGTCCGCGCAGAGTTCAGCTTTTGTGAACATTGACTGTTAGCAAGGTCATTTGCTCTCACAATAACAAAATAGTGTGAAATGGTGAACCAAATATTAGAGAGTAGTAAACAGAACACCATTTTTTTAAGATATCTGGTCCCAGTTCTTGCCATTTACTTGAGCTGTGGTGGCCTCTAGCTGGGTGCTCCAGTGGTTGAATATTAAAAATAAGTTGCAATATCAGAATACCCTTTGAAAATGCACTTCATAAAGACTTCCTCAAGGATAAGTAGAAGAGCAGGACACCAATCTTTACTTTTCTTCCTCTCCCCCTCTTTTGCCATTGCTCATCTTCTGCGTGGTTGCTGTGAGATTGGCATGTGCTGCGATGCCACACGTGAAAAGAAAAATGTCATTGGAGAGTCTGTTCTTCACCTTTCTGTTTACCAACCTCCTGTCATTAGGACACTGCACATGAAAGCAATGACAGATATGAAGGGAAAAAACTCTGAAATGGAAGATTGAGTTTGCTTTCCTCCCCCGTTACCCTTTTGTTTGCCTTCCATTCCTCAAAAGTCAGCGTAATATCCATCTGGCTCTCTCCCACCTCTGCTGCACCTTCTTCCATCTCCTAGCTTAAAAGACAGAACAAGAAATGATTACCTTTGCCCAGAGATATCGGGCCCTGACTCCAGTGTAAACTCATTTGGAAAGCAGATGCTCATACATCATATTTCACTCACCAGAATACAAAACTGATTACCATGACACCAGCTGAACCATGAGTGGCAAACTTAGTTTGAGGACTTCCTACTTTGCTGATGAACCAGCATGTACTGTGCAATCTTAGTCCATCTGTGAGGACAGGACACTAGACTGGCACCCATACATTCCACAGAAATATGAGTTTCTCAATTCAAAAAGTCGCTTAAAGCTGCGGCTGTTCCCACAGTCTAATTTTATTCAGATTATCCCCAAGGCTGGTTCATGACACTGTGACAGCCTTTCCACAAATTTCTATGCTCTCAGAAAACACTTTATGAATTTTTGAAGCACAGTGAATTTATAGTAAATTTGACTTATTTGGACTGTAAGGATCTTGATACAATTGAGTATTTATTGAGAATGAAGACCAGGGCTACGTGTCATTTAAACAAATGTGAGTTGTCATTACCAATACCAGTACCCTTAAAGTGATACTGATACCAATAGAGTACTTAATTCTCTCTTCTTTCCTCTTTCATTCAATACTATATTTAATACTGCCTACAGCCTGCCAAAAAAACACATTTGTTTCGCTAAAATTCAAGCTCAATTTGTATGCACAAAAGATGAGTAATTAACCAAGGTGTTCTCGATTTCTTATTACCTGTAATAAGTAATCAACAGTTCCAACATGTACTCTTATGGAGAAGCTGATGGTGGTGTTGCCAGCACATTTCAGATATTTACCCTGGGGTTTTCTCCATTCTTGATGAGGTGCTATCCAACAGTTTTTTCGCTGCAATAATTCTTTTGCATTTTTATTTTTACCAAACACCAATGGTGTAATATAATTATGCCATATGGTCAAACATTTTGGTGGCGTGTGGGCACACTGAACTGCAAACTCCGTCATTTACTCGATTTCACCAAACCACAGACTCTGTAAGCTGTAACTGATGCGGCTGGCGGCCAATCACACATTGCATAAAATCAAGGAATGCTTGCAGTGATTGGCTGGGAGTAAAATCAAAACACAGGTATCACTTGACTAGAGATGATTTGATACTACTGGGTACTGGGATATTTTGGTCAATATGTACAAGGGTTCGAGTACTGATACCCAACCCTAATGATGACCTACTGAAATACTATATAAACAATGTGACTTTTAAACTGTAACTTTCACAGTGTAATCCCTATAGGACACAGATGGACAACTCATATTATGGCCAACTGTCTTTAACTTCTGTATCCAAATCTATAGGGGATTGTTACAAACATGATTGGGTTGGGAAAAAGCAGGACCCTTCCCAATGTTATTATTATATTCCTGGGACACTCCCGTGGTGTACCCTTGAAAACATTGCAACACCCTCCCAATATCTCAGAGTAATTACAACAGTATTGAGTTGGTGCAATTAACCATAAATAAATCAAGAGGTAAGGCAAGAATTAAAGATGTTGTGCCCAAATTTTAACATTAATTCTCATAATGTGAGCCATTAATAAACAGAAGAGAAGTGAAATTAATAATTGCCAAATGAGTCACATTTACTAAATATAGGTTTGCCAACCACTCTGTATTTGAATAGAGCTACAAAATAAACAGATGTTACTATTGCTACTGAATAAATGAACTGGGCACAGAAAGTGGCTAAGTATAGAGACTATGGGTTCATATGCAACACTTTGTGGGACCAAATCATTTTTATACAGTCCCTAAAATGGGCAGATAGGGGCACTGCCTTTTTTTTCTTCATCAAGTATTGAATCAATATCAATTAGTGTTAGATTTATTGCTCAAACTCATTTATAAGAAATGTCTATGCCCTTTTTCTAAGATATACTTTTGAACAATATTGTAATGTGTTGCAGATGAGTGGGCCCTGTGTCCCAGTGCTACAATGCTCTTGTTGTTTTGGTTGTATGTTTCAGTATTAGGGAATAAAGCCCAGTTCTTTGTTTACAGCTAAATATGTCATAACATCAGCCATATACAGACCATCCCCAGCTGAGTGTGCCCATGTTTGCCTTTGGAACTGCAACAATCCTCTGTTTAATATGACATTCAGAGAGGAATCCTGTTTGTGTTGACCTTGTTGATGCTTGCTTATTACCGTCCTTGTTTCATCGTGCCTCAGCCCTGTCTCAGTTCAGTGTCAATGGATATTTTCACCAAGTATACCCAAGGAAGTTGAAGGCCCTCATTGTTCTAAAAATCCTATTTGGCTATGTGGGTTGTGTTTTATTTTTTAAATTTTTTTCATCCCAAGTTGGCAGTCAAGAGAACATCACAATATTAGATGGTAGTGTGTTTTCTTATGGTTCAGGTGAACTGCACCATCTTGACTTTTTGAACTGTGGCAGGGCTCTCGACTGACAGCGGTGAGACCTTTAAACACTATATTGTAGCTTGATGAGCAGCACAATTCCCTTTCTCCTGTAAGTGTTAAATACACCAGAAGCAACAAGGTTCTATTTTGGAAGGAACAAGCACTGCCATTATATACTGTAACAGAACGAAATGGAACGGAACATCAGACAATGTCAAATAATATAGCCTAGATATGATATTCCCAGTATAATTATATTTTGTGCGAAAGAAATGGCACATGTACCAATAATTATTTATCAGACAACCCAAAGAAATGATGCATTTAGAAACTAGACTAGCCATCCACAACTGCAATTCTCTTGTGGGGTAATGTATTTACACTAAATCCCAACAGGCTTGGGATTCTGATTAAGTGTGACATAAGGCTTAAGGCTGTTCAGTGACAGCAGAGCATACATGCTAACAGGCATTCATCAACTGTACGTATGATATGACGAAGCTCACGGACACCCACTGTGCTACTGGACTGGAGTTAATTTGACATGCTATATCAAAAGAAATAACATCAGGAATTTTAATATACCATCAGTCATTACTTAATTGAATTTAAATGAACAATCAACATATGTTTGTGGGAGCAGAGTTTTTATGTATTAGATACTTTAGGTGAAAATGAGATATGATGTTTTGATATTAATTTGATTACATTGCTGCTTGTAGGCATGTAAGTTTTAAGCGTGAACACTGTCATGTTGTTGTTGTAAGGGCAATGCGGAATTTTTTGTCCTCAGACTGTGAGAGCACTCTTGTCCTCAGGAAAGATGCATCCAAACATGGAAGGTCACACACGTGTTGGCAAATACAGCGGTGCATGTTAGTCTTGTCAAATGCAATGGAGTGTCATTCATGCAGACGGTAGGGTACCCACATACATTACAGCTCAACACAGTGCTTGGCTCAGGGATTAATACTGTAGTCCACATCACTTTTACAGATTCCAAATCAATTCTTAGACTAGGTCCAAAGTCAACGGCGAGGCCAGAAATGAAAAAGGTCTAGAGAGACTTTAAATTAAAAAAAAAAGTTTTATAAACCATTTATTTGATAATTGTATAGATTTACAAATGTCAGTTACAACTTTATAATGGCCATTCTGAAAGCTTTTACAGATTATTTTCACAGCAATTATTTACCATTTACAAAGTATTTTAAACATCAAGTACAAATGTACAATAAAAGATTGTGTAATAATTTGTACAGTCAGAGTTACTAAGACACAGTAAAATGAAAAAAGAAATGACATATATATATACACATACATATTTTTCTTTCTACTGACCCACACTGTATCACCACACAGAAGTGTGCATTTACTCACAGGTGAGAAACTCACGATCGTAGCAGCGCAGGATGTAAATAATGGCATCATCCTTAGCTGAGTAACAATAACAAGATTAGTTAGCTTACATATGTGTATTGGACAGCTGTGGCTCAGGGGTCGCCATCAGAGTATGAATGTATGTATGAATTACTGTCGCTTTGGACAAAAGCGCAAAAGCATCTGATAAATGCCCTAAATGTAAATGTAAATATGTAGCCAATTAGCACATGCATGCTTCTTTCTGTGCATTGATGCGGTTTAAAGTCATGCTAACATTTTGATTCCTCTACATTTTTGCGTCAGGAAATATAAATTTAAAGTCTCTGGGTGCTGTTTTCTAGAACTTTAATCATAGCACTTATGCACTTAAAGTATCCTTGATAAATAGAGGCAGTGATCCCCAGATGAAGGCTTGACAATTGTTTTTCTTTTCTTTTCTTTTTTTACTCTATCGACTGTGATATGTCGTGGTTTCTTTCTTGTGACAAATGTACTTATTGTAGGTGGCTTTGGATGAAAGCGTCTGCTAAATGTTAATGTTTCCAGTGGCAGCTGTTGATTCCCAAAAGATAGTACTTCTCAGTTATTTTATATGAACACCTGGTGTGTCAAAGGTCTAGCTAGCATTAGGTATCTTTTTATTTTTGTTGGATGAGTTTTAGTAATGGCAAATGACTACAGAGACAAAACAAATGGGAAATCCTGTTACCTCAAGCATTACCTTATTAGAACCACCATCATTTAAATCATGAATCGCCCAAAAATACAAACATGAACTTTTTCACTCCTTATAGAGAACAACCAAAGGCATAACATGAAAACCTCACCTTACCTAAGAGGGAATGAAAGAAAAATGCCATAAACCACTATGAATGATTAATGGTAATTTTTCAGTCAGTGTGTCATTGACATAAATGTACCATGGGACTGTGCATTAGTAACACTTTTTAGCATGCCGATAAAACTCTAATCATCTCTATCACAATGTTTCCACTTTCTTCCATGATACATTTCTTCACTAATTGCAATGTCTTCCAGGATGACAACACTTTTATCTACAAGGCGTAAGTGCAGTGAACTGAATAGCATGATAATGATGTTGGAAATACACCAATTTATTCTCTATAACCAGGCATCCAGGCAGTGCTGGAGGGATTTTTCACTGGGTTTAGAAACTAAATCTTCTAAATAGCTATGACATACAATGTTTCACTGACAATGTCCAAGAGAGATTCTGCGATAGGGGTTAAAAAGGAGGGTTAAGATTAAGTGGAAAAATGTTTCCACCTCAATCCTTGCTGAAAATGTTTTTTGATGATTTGACAGTAAACTGTCATGGTCCTGCCATTCTTATCACTGTTTATTGTGTATACCTTCTTAGATGAAGACACTAAAGTGTGACATAAACATAATCAGAAATCCTTAATGACCTCCAAAGCTGACCCTAATAAAAAAGAATACATCGGTGAATGTTAGAGAGTAAAGAAAAATATAATATTTAAGCTCCAAAGCATGATTACCTGAGAGGATTTTTGGTCTGCAGTCAAATTTTACAGCAACTAATGACAAAGAAGACCATCTTAAATCTGTTAACACATGCCCACATTAAAGCCAGAAGTGACTCAGTTATGTGAATCTGCTTGCACCATATGAGTGTGTTCACAACACACAGTTGTCTCTTGAATCCACAGTCATTTCCACCAGATGTTAGGAGAGGTTTACACTAGCCATAAAGTTTTAATAGTCTGGAAATACACTGTGTGAAAATGCCTCAACAGGCAGATAATTGTTTGAGTCATTTTTTTCTGGATTCCACTCAAAAGTGATAAAAAATAGTAGTGGTTCTTTTGGAATGTGTGCGTTCAAGAGCTTTAACAATGGGGACTGAATGTCATAACCCGTCAGACTCCTATTGGTAAAGACAGATTGACTGACATTAATAAACAGCACCTCAGCCCTTTAAAGACAAAGTTTAGAAAACTTTGCTCAGACCAATGTTCAGCCGCTCTTGTCTCTTTCTGTCTTTCAGGTTCTGTTAAAGGGAATTACGGGGTATCAGGTGCTCTTTGGTGCTTTTGTAGTCAAGGACTCACTTCTTTCCAATCAGAACCGAAGCTCAACTTCACCCCTGCTTGTTTAAACCGTATGGAGCTAACAATTCACTTGGCCTGATATGGTGTCAAGTATTTTTCCATGTTTCGTTTGTCTATGATAATTACGGAACTATGCTCACAATACAATACATTTCTTTTGCAGAGCTTTAGGTTTCTTTGAGATGTTGACAGAGTGGAAGAATGGGTAGCAAATTGAAACATGATTGAAACGAGTGAGAGGCCCACACAGTTTAAGAGAGGATACAGGATAATAGCCTGTAAAACTTAGTGAAATAAAATCTAAGATGTATTCCACATTGCATATTTTTTCTTTTAACCTTTTGTGCACACATCAATTGCCTTTACAAAGTATGTGCTGTTGCATGCAGTATGCATACAAATGGGATGTATGGGACTTCGTCATAACATTACGCTTTAAACTTTGACCATTTTGCGCATACATCTGCAGCAGTCCGTATGTAATTTCAGGTAAAAGGGCATTGTACTTAAATGCAATGTCATCAGTGGTTGAAATCGTAACATTTTACTGAGGGAACCATGCATTTCCACCACTGGCTGTCATCTGTCATTATGGCTTCTGCCATCTGTCAGTGGGCTGTTATCTGTCTGTGCTTTGTAGGTGGCTCAGTCAATGTGACGCGTCTTCTGCTATGCAGAGGATTGTGGGTCAGAATAGCCAGAAAAGCATGCTGGCTTGCATTCTGCAATATGTGACTGGATGCAGTCGGGCATCCTAGTAATTTTGGCACGCTGCATTTGACATACTGTGTATTGGGACATGCTAAATCTTTTTTTCTGGTATACTAAATGGGTATTGGAATGCAGCCGTAATGTGTGTATAATCAAGCTATTGGTAGAGGTCACAGGCAAATGACATGTGTGGTCATGGTGGAGATTTTTAGCCCCTTTGGTCTTTTACTCAAGGCTTAACTTGGATGCATCGCACATAGACACTGAATAAATTTAACTGACACTGACTAAGTGATGCATTTAAAAGAGGAGAGTGGCAACAACATATAAAGGAAAGACAACTGCGTGATTGAAAGGACAGAGGGACTTGCAGTAAACTGACATAGAAACCATTAAACTTAGTGTCCCTTGAAAGTGTTGAGAACCAGCTGCAAAGAAATGAATCTGAAAAGGTTATACAATCACTGACAGATGGTTAGACCATGATATGATGCAATTGGTATTAGGAAAGGTAATGTGCCCAACCAATCCCCCAATGCTGGAGCCTACAGGCAAATCATTTAAGTGATAGTCACTTATCTAATCTGTATTCTATATTTTTCATGCATGGCTACCTGCTATTACACAGAGCATGGCTTACTGTAGGACAGCCCAGTCACAACAGTTTCCTCTAGTGATGTTTTGAATAAGCTCTGCTGCACTTTCCAACTTTAACTGCACCCACAAGGTCACACACCAAGAACTTCTCTTGTCAGTTGCAGATCTGTGAAAAAAAAAAGAAGAAATTGTGGATAGAGAGTTGCTATGAATAAGAAATGATAAATTCATGAAAGATTTAGCCCTGTCTATACTGAGATTTTAGTTTCTGACTTTGTGTCACTTGCAATGTACCGTTGACTCAGTGATGACTTCAGGTTGGTGGCTGGGCAGCTGAGACTTTTTTCTTTTTGCGCCGTAAGCAAATGTCGCGGTACATCAGTGGGCAGGCAAGACAAGCTGATGAGGTGAAGGTGTGTCTCTGACTCACAGCTGCTGTGTCACTGTGACAGTATGCCTGTTTCACGTTAAGTCTGTGGCTCATGATTTCTGACATCAGTGGACTTCGGTGGAAGTCACTTGTAACTGATGAAGGAATGCGAAAGCACTGACAACAGTCCTTAGATCACACAGTGAGTATTGTCAAGGGTTTTGTCAAAATTATTAACTGAAGTACTCAAAATGGGTCTATAAATCAAGTCAAGGTCAATATACTGACCTTACAAGTTTTAAACTTTGTTTAATTTTTTTAGGGAGAAATATTTATTTAAAAATAATATTTGTGTGGACATTTATGCTGGTTACATCTGTGATTAGGGAACAGTTACAAAATGGAATTTTCTTGGCAAAGATGATGTGTTTGTATTAAATGTTGCAAAACCTTTGCCATCAGGGTCAGAGAAGAAATGTGAACTTAAATGATTCTGTAACTGCATATTTCTTGCATTATTCAAAAGAAGATAAGTCAGACATAGTTGTGGAAACAGCAAACAGTGGTGTTTTTCACCCAGCACTTTACCAGTTTACCTGACCAACACCAGCTGAACTGCACCGAGTTGAGTCACGCCCACGATGGACCTGCTCAGGAGTAGGGAGGCGACATCTTGTAACTGCGGCCAACCTGTAACAAACACCTATCTCCCCCCTCAAACAAGTGTGTGTTGCAAATTGATACTCAACTCATGTCTGTGCAGGAAACCTGAGAGAAAGTGTTTTTTTTAAAGTCAGTGTGTTCATATCTCAGCACTTTTGTAGCTTCTAACTGAATCTCTTTTCTCTCATCCTGTTTGTACTTTCAAACAGCTACTTTGTTTTTACTTTTTCGTCATATTGGCTGTTTTGAGGTTCATGTTCATTTACTGCTGGTGAAAAACGCAATGTTTCCTAAATGACTGCTTCATAACACAAGCTTTATATGACTCAACACCTGAGTAATCAGCAGCTCCTGTTTACCTGTGTTCTTTACACATACATAGAGAAACCTAAAAACATTTCTAACATTCTAACAATCAGAGACATCGACATGATGACATTATACCCTGCCTATAATATATAGGGTGACAAATTGAAGAAAAAAAATAAACAAAATGCCTTAAAACCGTGTTGTGCCACCACTCGTGTGCCTTGGAATTGACTCTACAACTCGATGGTCTACTGGAAGAATGGAACAGGGTTTGGATGGTGGACAGCATTGTCTAACATCAGTCCAAGAACTTCCAAAGGCAATCAATTGAGTTGAGATTTGGTGACTGTGAGGGGTGCTGTCATCACCAGATTTTTTCTTTAATTTGTCACCATTCCATTTGTCACATTTCAAGATGGAATTCTAAATCTCAAAACCTATTTGTTAAAGGGGCATTATCATTTTAAAGGCCTATGACAGCTACAAGATCTACATTCAGTTTCAAGCTCACTATCAAAGGAAGATATTCACCATCTGTTCAATGTGGCACTTACTCAGTAAATGGCTGCCTGCATGAAAATAGACAATTCATTATTGAGTTTAAATTATATTTTCTATTTTCAGACAAGTATTTACAAAATTGCAAAGCTTCAGAGGATGATGTGAGAAATGAATAAACTCTTCTAATTAAGCCATTGCATTTCCTTTTCAGTCCGTTCCAGTGCTATGATTCCGTAAGTGTAGCATTTAATTAATCACAGTGGATATGCTAACTGCACACCTACATGTTGTTGGAATGACACATGTTGATGCCAGGTGCCGTTACTGAGCCTTCAACTTCTAAGCAGGTGTTTATTTTTCTGTAATTATAATCATGCGGATATGAAGTGAATAGAATTGAATAAACAAAGCCTTGAGCCAAAGCGTGGATTCTATTTACAGTGGATAATTGGTATGGGTATGTCTAGACTCTAGCCTATTAGACACAGCTTAGCCGACCACGCCGCTGCTGATACCATTGCTCGTATTAATCTGAGCAAATAATGAAACGGAGAATGAAAAATGCACCTGAGGCAAATCTGTGGATTCTCTCCGAGAATAATAAGCGAAAAACAAAGATGACAAGCACACTGCAGAGATGCATCAAGGAAGGAGCACAGGTCATGCAATGATATTTATCACATCTGTTAAATGATAGATGGATCGCTCATGTTTTTATCTCAGCTGTCTCTGTGTATGTGAGAAGGACATACGGTGCACAGTGTACAAGCTTTGTTATTGGGCATATCTGTCATGTTTGCACTTGTATCGGCCTGCAATCTCCCACGTGTGTGTATTTTTTCTTCTTTTTCAGCACCAAGACAAAAAAATGATGGTTGCAACAGTGGTAATCTGGTGCACCTACAAGAGCAATCAACTGAATAAATACCAGGTATAGCCTATCGGAGACTGGCACGCAATCAGTGCACTTGCAAATGAGAGCCTGCAGTATGACCCATCGTGTGACATTATTTAACCATCCATCTACAGCTAACACGATCAGACAGATACATCATTGAACACATACACAAAGCACAATCGCCTAACTGTGCAAAAACAGGCCATCTCTCAAATTAAAACAGCCAAAGTCAAGCCAAACATCACCACGGCGGGTGCACTTTCTCTCTCTTTCACACACTCACACACACACACACACACACACACACACACACACACACACACACACACACACACACACACAAAATCACTCCAACCTTTCCAACTCCAAGGCTAGGCTGCTTCACTAAAGACCACAACCAACCGCAAGGCTTATTTCATAGCCTCTGTGCTTCAGAGCTAGTAACATCACCGTTCGGTCCATTCTTCTGCAATGTGTAAACCCGGTCCCTTTTCTGAGAGTAGCAACGTTTTTGCTTTTCTACACACTAAATACCTCAATTTTCCTGCCTCAACGTCAAGCCAAGGGTTGCGGTCTTTCCATTGTCCAACCAGCCGGCAAGTCACTTGTGCAAGCAGCAGTAGCAGCTAACATTACCTCAGCACCTGCTGCATCTTCGGAGCACTCGGCCTCAATTTCATGTTGTTCTTCTGGGGAGTCAGTGGGTGGGAGAGGATCCTCTGTTCTGGTAGCACCAGCATCGTCTTTCGGTGCCTCTTCATCTCTGAGTGCCACCTTTTTCGGCGTGAACCCTTAGTGTGTGAGTGATACACTTTGGTTCAACTTTCGCTTGCCAGCCATATTTAGTATGACTTCTCAACATTATGTCTTTCTTCTGTTTGGTGCACGTGGCTAATTTGCATATGTGCACAGGACTGGCTGGCTCCGCTTGGCAAAAAATAGAACATATCTGTGAATGAATGTTTTGAATTCTGAATACTGGACATGGTGAGTTTAAAAACATTTTAGTGACCATTAGTGACTATATATATATTTTGTTTTTTGTTTTTTTGGCAATATTTGAGCCCCCCTTCAAATTTGAAGGCTTTTTTGGCTTTGGCTTTTGGCTTGGCATGTCTGCCTCACTAGCTTTATATATATTATTATGTTGTATATTATGAAAATATTATGCTTTTCTCTGGATTCTAAAGGTGCCTGATTTTTAACCTCTTGCATTTTATCCTCCCTCAAATTGCTTGCAGAGAACAGTGCTCTGATCTCACTTTGTTTTTTATTTTTTTTCCATTCCATGTCATAGCCTTTCTAACAGTTTCTCTGCTGAAGGTGAGAAACGTGTGAAAGCTTGAAGGCTGTCACAGCCGCAGCCTGGATGTCCCAGAGGGCAAACCCTGGTGCTTGGTTGTATGGCTTCGCTGCCATCACGGCAAGTTCGCTTATTGACCCTGTGTATCTCTGCAGGCTTTAACATGTTGGTTTTGCACCGTGTGGCTTAAAGTCTCTCCTGATGTGGAGTGGTTGAGTAAACACAAAGCTTTTCAGTTTGCCCACGGGAAAGATAAATCAATTGTTAAAGAGCCATGATTGGCTGTAGATGAACTGGTAGTGTAAGTTAAAATTTGTATAATGTAATTTATATCATATTTCTGTTTTTCTCTGAGGCGTAGATTAAGACTACACAAAGAACATGTTTTAAAATATAATATGGGGGAATTCTGCAAATTATCTGCAAAAAAGCACCACGTCTAGATTACATTCATTTCAGCCCTCTGTCATAACCTGTATACTGAGTACTTTACTTAGCTCTTTTGAAGCACATTTGATGTACCACAGGAAGGACTCTTCGCAACTTCTCAGGCCTAATTCAAATCAATCTTATCATATACCATACACTCTGTCCCTATAAACAGATATGAGTGGTTACTGGGTTTTGCTTTGCCTCCGAGGGTCCAGTAACATAAGCAGTCACTTGGAGGGGATGAGGAAGCTGTTTTTAATGATCCCCAGAGACGACCAGTATATTTACCATAATCCCAAGCCTGCGGGAGCATCAACTTCTAATCACCTCCATCTTCCCTCCCCTCTGCAGATAGAGATCAGTGACCATTATAAACCTCATAAAGCACCAGGCTTTAAGATGATTGTCTCTCTCTCCGTGTACTGAATGGTTTATACATACTGGAGGAAAGATCGCTTTGTAGCTTGGTATGTTTGATGAATGTTTTTCCACACCATTTGTCTGAAATGATATATTTGCTATTGTGGTTGCATAGCCCAGAATTGTTCAAATTAGACCAAATCAAATCTCGACCTCTCTTACTTTGTAATAGGCATGCCTCCGAGGGACACAGAGACACTTGAGTTTGTGAAAACAATGAATGGTCCAACCAATGGGATGTCTTGTGAATATAAATCTCTACATATGCCTCAGGACAACGAGCAGTTTATCACGTTTGCATCGGTATTGCCTAACATTATGCTATAAACCAATTTTAGCTAACATTTAGGCAGCAGGCTACATGCAAGATAACTCATTACATTAAGTGTTCTTCCTGCAGAGATGTGGGCATCTGATTGTTTTGGCTGTTGAATCATGCTAGATTATATATTGTTTACAATAAATCTGAAACTGATTGTTGTATGTCAACCAGACCAACCTGATGTCATGGATACAGAGGTGAAGTCCAGTTCATTCCTGTGGTACATGAAGCTGAAAAAGTTCACCATCTCGAGTATAACATTACAGTGATCTTTTTGTCGATGCCCTGATCTTTGTGGGGCCCATACAGTAGACACTTCTGGTGGATGTACGGTTTAGCCCCCAGCTAATTTCAATGTGGAAGAAATGATTAAATTGCGTGGCTCCGTTACTGAACCAAATGGATCAAATTCTGATTCATTTTGCCGGGGTTATGATGTTAAAAAAACCAAAAAAAGATCTATCATTTAATTGCAGCTATTTTCTCAAGGTAAGCTCATGGGAAAAAGCCTTTGTAGGCAACAGTGCATCACATGACATCAATACAGACATTTTTATGCTTTCTCTGTATGTTTTTTTTTTAATGCAGTAACTATTGACACCTCCTAAAGCTGATTTCATGCGGATTTACTGACAAAGAAATCCTACACACAGCACTTTGAATACAACCATACAGACCTGCAAAGTGGATTTTAGTTAGGGGTGCTTTCTTGAGTTTGGGAACTACATGTTTATGAAATTATCATACTTTTTTGAACCTCTTTTTTTCTTTCTTTTTTGCATTTCACAGCCGTCACATTCAGGCTTTCACATCCACTTGTGGTATGAGTCATTCATCAATAGACTCAGGCCATCATTATGTCATTTTCCATCTGCCTTACAGCAGTGAATAAATGCCAGCTATTTTACTGTCTGATGGACCACTTGGTTGTCCTTGTCATGCCTCACTTCTGTGCTCAATTAGTGTGACCTCACTTTACATAATTGCATATCTGGATGAACTAAATGACACATGTGTGATACAGTAATTAGCTATATAATTGATCTTGACTTCCTTCACTGTATATACAATATTATCTACATATGTTTTGTATACTGTTAGATATCGTGTGATGTGGACATTTCAGCAGGTCATAGATTGTGTGAGGATTGAGAAGATATATAACTAGGCCAGGGCCAGTCATCAAAACATGATGTGGCCAAATCAAGTTTCTTCAGAGAATAGTAATTGGGTTATACTTAGGTTTGTACAAGGAGGAGAACATATCAGTTCCTGGGGGGAAAATTGTTGGTCCACCATATTGGCAGATCAAGCGAATTAATCCCTTCTTTATTCTTAATCCCTTTCCTTATCATAAGATTATGAAAATCCAGATCCCTCCCTCCTCTCAGATATTAAATTGCACCCATAATATAACTCCTGGCTTAAAGAGAAAAAGAGGGCGAAAAAAAAAAAAAA